>PVKA01008968.1:0-37278 GCA_004027165.1 Ctenomys sociabilis
ACCCTTCCTTTGTCTACACCTGTCAAAAGTGGGCACTCCATTGACATTCAACTACCTTAGGTGCTTGAACTCGACACCACAATCCAACACAGTCCAGCATTCTGCAACCATAGGGAGTTATTCAAAGAAATTGTCGACCATATCCATTTGCAGCTCAGCTTAATATTATGGGCTCACGATGTATACTTCATTTTTATACTTTTATACTTTTCTGCCGGATGGTTAAGACCTAGGTAGATCAAAACTTATATATCAACACATGAACTTTATATTTCCTATGTGGTCATTGAAGTCTTCTCAGGGTTTATCTTGTAGTCCTGTACATTAGTACAACCAATATGCCTTCTTACCCTTTTAAAACTTAGTTTCCACTTTATCTTTCTTTTTTTGCGTTGGATTTTTATTGTCTTTGAGGAAGCTAGGTTGCTTGTTGTTGTGCTTGCTTTCTTCCTTCCTTCCTTCCTTCCTTCCTTCCTTCCTTCCTTCCTTCCTTCCTTCCTTCCTTCCTTTCTTTCTTTCTTTCTCTTTCTTTCTTTTCTTTTCTTTTTTCTTTCTCTCTCTCTCTCTCTCTCTCTCTCTCTCTCTCTCTCTTTTTTTTTTTTTTTTTTTTTTGCTGGAACCAGGGATTGAACTCAGGCCTTTGCACTTGCCAGGGAAGTGCTTATTCCACTGAGCCATCTCCTCGGCCCCTCTTTCTTTTTTTAACTGTATTTGTTACAGGGTCTAAAGGTCTATGGGGTCTCACTATGTAGATTGGACTTGTAGTGAATCTCCTGTTTTCAGCCTCCCAAGTGCTGGGATTACAGATGTGCACCACCATGCCCAGTCTCAACCTCCATCTCTGCATACCGGGGGCAGGGCCAGCATAGCTTGTGGTGTGGGAGATTGAAGCCCCACCTTGTGCTCTGCCTAAGCAAGTGCTTTAATCCATTGTTGTTTTTCTTACATTGTGAAAACTTCTCATTGTGCCATTGGTGGTGAGATGGAATGTGGCTGCCTCTTGCTTTTCTTCTGAATTGGTGGTGTAGTCCAGAGGCTTGCTGGGATTTGGGTTTAATTAAAGATGCTTTTCAGTGATAAGAGGTATATAACACAAAGTTTACAATTTGGCCAATTTTTTAAGAGCACATTTCCATGGTACTAAGTGTACTTGCAGTGCTGTGTTACTGCTACCAACATCCATTTTCAAAACTTGTTCACTATCCCAAGTAGAGAGGCTTTCCCTACAAGTAACTTTACTCCTCTCCCTTGCCCCATGGTGCCCATGATTGTTGGTCACTCTTTGCAGTGGCCCCAGGCCAAGACCTCTGTGGATGTCCAGACTACACATAGCACAGAATCAAGCCCTTGAATGTTCTATGCTTTCTTCTATACTTCCCTAACTATGAGGTTTAACTAATAAATTAACCACAGTAAGAGAATAACAACCATATCTAGGCCAGGGAGATGGCTTAGGTGCATAATAGCCTTGCCTGGCCAGTGCAAGGTCCTGAATTCAATCCCTAATATCAGAAAAACAAACAAACAAAACCAACCATAATCAGTAATCAAATAGAACAACACACTGCAAAAAAAGTTACTTAAAACTAATGAATGAACCAGCTGTTTCTAGAATTTCCACTTAATATTTTCAAAGGGTGGGTAAATGAAATTGCAGAAATTGCAGCTTCAAACTACTACATCCTGGTTACTGTTCCTATGAATTTGCCCATCCTGGGCACCATATGTAAGGGAGTCAACATAGTAATTGTTCTTTTGTATTTGGCTTATTTCACTTGGCCTAAAATTTTCAGTTAGCCATGTTGTGGCAGGGGAGGGAAGGAGTTCCTCCTCCAGTTCTGTGAGAGTCTTATTGGTTTGCCTCTGAGGTTCCTCTCAGTGTTCTTATCTCTACTAGCTTCCTTCCAAGGGCTGGGGGTCAATTTCCTTGACCTCTTACCTAGTGGGGAAGTTACAAAGTCAGTGTTTGCAGAAGACTCTGTCTTGCTAGCAACCACACAGAGGGCCTAGTCCACAGATTCAGACAGGGATGGCATGCCTGTGTTCCCAGGAGTCCAGGTCACTGTTCCATGGAATTTTGGACAGGAATAGTCTTTTATCTTCAAGCCTAGACCCTTTTGAGTCATGGTGGATCCACAGAGAGAAGAACCAAGTGGGAATCTACTATTGACACTTTCTCTTTCATTGCAGAGCCAGAAAGCATCAGCAAGTGCACCTCTGAAATGCATCTGTCTTCATAATTGTTTAAATGTGTGATTTCATCAGCATCACCATTGAGCTCATGCATTTTTATTGCTCCACTCATGTGACCATGATAACTCAGATATGTTGAGATGCAAAATCCTAAGAATCAGCCATTCCTGAGAATCATCTATTCTGCAACTTTATTTATTATTTTAAAATTTTTAATTGGGTAAAGGATCTCACTACACAGCTCAGACTCTTAGGGATCCTCTTTTCTCAGCTTCCCTAGTGGTAGGATTACAAGTGTGCACCACTATGCCTGGTTTCAGTGGCCAGCTTGGTGCTGGGCTGGCATGGCATGTGGTACCTGTGATCTAATCCGGGTCCTTGTACTTGCCAGGCAGGAGTTTAGACTGCTGAATTATCTCTCAAGTCCTGTTTTGCAACTTTATAAAGGGGGAGTCTCCCTCCTCACTCTATTCCATGCTTATGTGAAACTGTCCTTTATCACAGAGTAGTACCACCCAGATTGTGTCTGCATGCTCCTATGGCAGGGAGGCCATTGCCTGAGGAGAAAGTCACTTCCCTATTGGCAATAGTACTCCTGTTAGAAAATTCTGGGGTTGTGCAGTTTTGCATCTTGGGCAAGCCACTTCCTTTGCTGGGTCACAGATTCCCATATGAAAATGAGGCAGTAGAACAGGTTGATGTGACCTCCTCATTCTAGACTTCTGTGTCCCATGAGTCACCAACGAATTATGTTCTTGTTCGTAAAGCACCCCAGACTCTCCTGGTCTCACCCTTGATTCTTAATCATTCTTCGTAATTCTCTTCCTCCTTCTGCTGACCCTTGATGCTTCTCAAGGCTTATCCTAATTTTCATTATGAAATTCACCAGAGTTCTCAAACCCACATATAGCCATAATGACTTCAGCCATTTTCATGGCCTTAAATGCTATGCAAAGTGAAGAATTTTCCAAGTCAGCCTTCCTGTCCCCTTTAGACACCTTCTTCTATTTGGAAAGCCCACAAGCTTTTCATCTAAAGTTGTCCCAACTAACTCCTAAGTTTTCCTCCATCTGCTTTCTTCTAGCCTTCATAGGCTCAAGGAATGGCTCAAGCTGGAGCACTGAGTTTCACTTTTTGACTTTTCCATAACCTTTCATACTACTCTACTGGCATGGTCTCCTGGCTTGATTGACCCAAGCTTTCCAGCCTGTCTCCTTGGCTGTCTCTACTTCTTCAGCCTGGAGATGCACCATGTAGCTCTTGCTGGGGCTTCTGCTATTGTGGCCCCTGGGTTCTCTGTTCCTGCTGGAAGGCATTCTCTGCCGCAGCCCCATGGCACAAGTTGGACCATGCTCCTTTTCCACTTGCAGTGCCTTCAGGCTTCCTGCTGTGCCTAAAGTAAAATCCAGTCCTTTGTGCTGCCCATGATCCCCTGCTAGCTTTCATCACACATCTGACCCCAAACTCGGGTCATGACCCCTGGGTCCACACTGGCCTTCTCGCTGCTTCCCTAGCAGATCATCAGATGATGTTTGACATATGTCACCAAGGGCAGGAAACAGCCCCACATGGGTGGTATTACCCCTTACAACTTACAGATGAAACTGAAAATCCAAAAAATGGCAGATCTACCTGAGTGTTTCTAACATGTTTAAGCAAGTTCTTCTTGGCATAGGATTTAAAGTCAAGGGAAGGGTCATGTCACCCTGCTCTAAGTGGAGGGTAGGGGGTGGATGGGGACTATACCAAGAGCAGATCCTCTCCACCAGGAAGGAGCTCTTTTCCCCGTGTTTTGCTTTAGTTGCACCACTCTGCTCTTCTTGGGTTCTAACTAAAAGTCTTGTTTTTACACTTTTAAAAAGGGTATTTCCTTGGGGCCAGTGAGATAGTTTAGCAGATTAAGTGCTTGCTTAGGCAAACTTAGACAAGCACAGAGATTGCAGTTTGATGCCCCTGTACCACATTCAGGGGTGGGCTGAGCAGGGCAGAGTCCGGGCCAAATCACACACTTGTAATCCTTGCGCTGGAGTAGTTGAAAACAAAAGGATCAATATATATATATATATATATATATATATATATATATATATATATATATATATATATATATATATTCCCTAGTTCTCTGATTAGATAAGTGATGTCTCAGCTCAATGCTGCTGGAATTTTTTTTTAATCTACAAAGTGAAAATGATAGGTATTTCCAATGTTGTAAAGATTAAATGAATTAAATCATGTATATACATGTGGATGCACACTATCAACAATTTACTGAAGGTTTTGTAGAGATGACTGCTGTGGAGTGGCCATTGTCCAGGCAAGATGATACACACTGTGTATTATTAGCACAGTGCTTGGCACAAGGCAGTGCTAAGCAGAAGCTTGCTGCCTTTAGGCACTAACTCTGAAGCATTTACGTCTGACTCCATGAGACGTATGACTTATGTTTCACTCTCTGGAGAATTGGCATTTCTAGTTTTCTAAAGAGCTCCATGCATAGTATAAGAGCCATTTGTAGAGGGCCTCTTAATTGTCAAGGGCTCTGTGTACATCATTGGAGACTGGAGGACAGCCCCTCATGGGAGGTATTACCATTGCCGAGATTTACAGATGAAGAGGAGGCTCTGAGCACTCCCAGGATCTGTCCAGCTGTTCTAATGAGTGACAGACAGTCCTGGGTGCGGGCCTGGGTACAAGCGACTTCAGAACCTCCCTGCCTTCTGGCAAGCCGCAGTGCTTCTCCAGATGCTCAACTGCCTGTTTCCATTACAAGGCTTTTCTGGAATGAAAGCAAGCCAACATTCCCCTCAGACGGGGTTCAATAAAATCGACAGCAAAGCTCTGAGCATTATTTCATCCATCCTGTGCTCTAACCCGCATGTTTTTCACCTCACATTCATTTCCCACAGGAACAGTGTTTGTGAGCCATGCAACTTCCTGGTCTTCAGATAGCCACTCAGGAACATGAGAGGGGAGCCTAGCTGACCGTGTGAATGCTGCCCAGTCACACAACCCTTGTGACTCAGTTTCTTCCTACAGAAACCAGGGCTCTGGGTTCTTGCCTTATGCCTCTTTCTCAAGGAAGTTGTGAGGATAGAGTTTACAAAGTGTTCTGCTTTGCCTAGGGTCCCTCAGCCACATAACCAGAGCCCTCGGGCTTCCTCCAGAACTTACAGTGAGAATGTCTTGCTGTGGTTAGATAAAACTATGTGAGGTTTTTCTCAAGCTTGGGCTTCTAGGATGTATGGACCCAACTGCTGACTGTCTCTGTAAATATACTGGATGGAAAATGAAGATATCACCTTGTATTTTTAGACCATTCTGAAAAGTATTAGGCTACCAGAAATGGTTTTCAAAAAATTTAAGCATTCTTATAGTGGAGAATATTCTTAGTTTTCAGGAGGAGTGTTAATAACTTAGCAAGATTCATTGCTCTTAAGGTTTATAACAATTCTTATTGTACTGTGGGAACTGAGATCCAGACAAATTAGTGGATACAGCCAGTAAGTCTTGGCCCTAGAGCTTAAATATAGACATTGCCTTTAAATGAAGAACTGAAGATGTTAGCATTTATTTTTTCATTTCTAAATCTCTTAGTAGCACTGGAAGGCCCATGTTTAAAGATGGATTAGGTTCACCAGTATATTCATATTTTAGAGTTTCCTCTTTAGAGAAAGTGACATGGGATGATAGTTCATTATAATGACAACTTCAATGGATTAAGAAACACCTAGCAGATTAGGGGAGCACAATTCTGGGCAAGTCTGTGGATAACTGACTGGTAAGCCACAAAGTGAGGAGAGATGTTTGTGGCACCAGTGAAGGGTCTGGTAGCCTGGGCGGAATGAAACGGGAAAGAACAAGGAAGTCTTCCCTTCTGCTTCTTCGGAGGAGGGGCTTCGTCTGGGCCGTTGGCTTTGGACGTTTATGCTTCCGGTGCAGACTGTACAACCTTCCAACACAGAGCGTTCAGCTTTCCAATGTGGGCTTGAACTGGACTCTGCAGTGAGCTCCAGGCCTTCGACCTTCAAGTGGTTCCTGCCATTCCACAGGCATGAGCAGCCTTTTCCATTCTTCCATTCCTAAGTCTAAAAGTGGCCATGGTAAGCCTACTTAGTAAATCATTTATAGATTGTATGACTGGTGCATGTAGATTCTGTCAATTAAACATGCTCAGATTTCCACTTTGCAGTGAATGCTTCACCATGGAGAATGGTGGATCAGAACTGAGCAGGCTGCTCATGAGGTTGACATAGTAGTGGTATGGGGGCTCTGGAGCTATGCTTTAGAGAGAAGGGGTTATCATCAACATTGCTGTTCACCATAGTATGCAGAGCTGATTAAGCAAGCATTCTTGGTGATTGGCTTTGGTATACATGTCCTCATGTAGACCCTCCTTGCCACGCCCCGCTGATGGGCCATTCTGATGGCTCCTGTTAAACCGAAGGAGAACTAGCACTTAGGAGCTTCTGCCGCTAGCTCAGACTTCAGCTGGTGGTGGTAAGTCACAGGCCATCTGACCTTAAAACCTTGGGACACTTGGGAGCTTCTTGACTCTTCCAGCCCTTCCCATCTCTGACAGTGGATTTGCTCAATCCTAGAAAAGGCCAGAGCATCAGCATCTTCAGGATGTGATCCAGGTAGTTCTTCTAGTGACTCCAGGATCACTGCAGTGGGAAGTGGCCCACAATGTTCAGAGCTCATAGGAACACTAAGCATTCATGCTCAGTTTGAGGAATTCTTCCACTTTATTGGTGATTTCATAAGAAGCTTTGATCAATGATGAGGCAGGTGATTTCAGGGACAGATCTGGGAACTACAGTCTCTGTAGTTCCCAGATCTGGCTGATAACTGACGGTGACAAAGCTCCAGAAGATGCATTACTTAGGAGGTCAGTGGTGAGGCTGTGATAATTTGGTTACACATTGCATACATTTCTTATGGCTGCTGTAACAAATTACCATAAAACTGGTGGCTTCAAACAATGAAAATTTATTCACACCTCTGAAGGCTCAAAGTCCAAAGTCAAGGTGTTAGAAGGCTGCACTGTACCCGGAGGTTCTAGGAAGAGATTCTCTTACTAGCTTCTTCCAGCTTCATGTGGCTGACACAGTAAGTGGGCTGTGGTTGCATCACCCCACTCTCTACCTCTGCACTGTCCCTTCCTGGCTGTGTGCTGCTCTGGGAGTCTGTTCCTTGCGATCCTGTAGGTTTCATCTTTTTCTTGTGCCTTGCAGGGCATATGAAATCAGGGCAGTGGGTGTGGCTGTCAGAAGGATGACCTCACTGAAGTCTGGGGGAAAGAGCAGTTAGAAGGAAGTGTGTTAGTTTCCTGTAGGTTAATTTACTAACTCCAGGTGCTTTAACAACAGAGTTTTCTTCTCTCTTGGCTTTGCAGGCCATCAGTCCTCAACCACTTTCACTGAGCCCAAATGAAGGTTGTCAGGGCCATACACCTGCTGGAGGCTCGTAGGGTGGATGGGCTCCTGCACTTCTTCCAGCTTCTGGCAGTGTCTGTGTTCTGCTCATTGCTGTCTTGCCAGCTCCATGTTCCCCTCTGTGTGTCTAATCTCTCTCTGTCTCTCCTTTGTAAGGGCACTTGTGGTGGAACTAGGGTCCACCCAAGGATGCCAGAATAACCAGTTCACCTCAAAATATTTATTCACAGCTGCAGACACTTTCCCGCATCAGGTGATACTCCAAGGTCTTGGGGATTATGATCTCGGCTCTGCTGAGGGGCTGTGGTCAGCTAACTGCCAACAGCTTCCAGAGTGTGTGCTTCCTGAAGGCAGTACAGCAGCACAGGCTGTCCAGGAAGACTCTGACAGAGGAGTGAAGGGAGGGATATAGCCGAGAGCAACTTCAGGGAGTTGGGATGGCTGGGGCCTGGAGTTGGAGCAGGAGAAAAGAGGGGCTGAGGCTGGGTGTGGGGAGGGGAGAGAGATAAATTCTCAGTGGCTGAGTGAGCCACACAGGTGGTCATGGAGAGCAGGCTCCTGGGAGTTGCTTCAATGGGATGAGCAAAAGGCATTACTGCTTTTGATGGCTTGCATTTTCCTTGTATCGCTAGTAAACACTGTATCCCTAAGCCATAGCCCCTTTAGCAGTGTTTTTTAGGATGAGTGCCACCAAATGCCTGCTTGAGAGAGACTGAAGGATATATGAGGACTGAGTTTCAAGTATCTACTGGGCTCATAGCTTCCATCTTAAAAGTTTGTAGTTAAACAGAGATCAACTTTGAAAGATTGATTTCTTGGAGAATTCTGCAATTTCTTTAAATGTTTGGTGTTGGTAAATAAACAGACTTCGTTTCACTTGGTAACTTTGTGAGTATGTCTTATGCCAGCAGATCTTGTTATAGAGGACACGGTGCCAACTTTTGGGGCTGCCGTGGGGGTAGTGGAGGGGTTGATGCTCAAGGTGTGAGCAGGGTCAGTATGTGTGCTGATTAGTAGTGTGGCTGTCAGAAGTGGCATGAGTGTGTGTGTGTGTGTGTGTGTGTGTGTGTGTGTGAGAGAGCAGAGAGACAGATGGGCAGACAGGCAGACACAAAGATAGAGATGTACAAAGACAGAGATAGAGATAGAGACAGAAACAGAGAGAGATAGAGACAGACAGAGAGTGTCACTATTTTATATGGGGTAGTCAGAAGGGGCAAAGGGTAAGGAGCCACACTGAATTTTTGCCACCTACCAGTACCTCTTTGGTCTTGGTAATCACGGGCAGCTGAGCGCGTCAAATCCTAGGAAGTGTCATATTAGTCGAGAGCCTGAGATAATTACAGTCAGCCTGGATCAATCAATAGGTCACTTTTAGCTCTCAGAAATGAAAGTTTCTTCTCTACAGCTATTGACTTTGTCCAATGGAGAACTGAAGTTTGTCCTTGACTTCAGGTGTCCTGAGAAGCTACCCCTGTTCTCTCCAAACATTTACAGAAAATCTGTCCCAAACTGAGCAGACCTGCTGCCATGACTTCCTCTCTCCCTACTTCCTCTTTTTCACTGCAAACAAAGAACAACTGCTTCAGCTGGTGTTTCCCTCAAAGCCATATGTGGTTCTAGGTGGGGCCTTTTCAGTAGTAGCTGTGTAGGACACTGGAAGCTGTGCTAGGTTCAAGGACACTAGGATTAAGGGGGTGAGTGCTACCTGACCTGAGTAGTCTGGATGCAATTAAAGGAGCAGAGAGATGGTGTTAACACCCCTTGTTTCTTTTGCTGCCTTGTACCTGCCACCAAAGGTTGTCCTGTTGTGTGTCACCATGCCTTGGAGCCAGGCGATTATGGACTGAAACTTCTGTGCACTATAAATCAAACAGACCTTTCCTCCTTTAACTTTACGTGTTGATTATTTTATCTCAGAAACAACAAAAGTGATAAAGACAGTGACCCACTCTGCTCTCCCAAAGCTGGTTTCTGTTGGGATCACCAATGATGTCCACACTGTTAAGTCTGTCTCTCTTTGGTCTCAAACTTTGTCCTAGTTGTTGGTTAATTTTCACTCTTATCTGGGACAAAATATCCAACATCAAAATTAAAGAAGGAAAGTTTATTTAACTCACAGTGGAAGTTTCAGTCCATTCATAGCTGGCTCCAAGGCAGAGTGGCATATGGCAGGGGACAGCAGCACATGGTGGTGGAAAACAACACAACAGCAAGAAGCCAAAAGGGAGGAGTAGTGGCAGCAGCAGAGGCAGATAGCAAGCCCTTCTCCTTCCTTATATGGAAGTCAGGCTGTCCTAGTCTGGGGTTACACTCATACTTGTACTCCCAGCAACACTCACACCCAGAATTGGATAATGAATTAATCACAAACTCTAGAAGCTACCTCATTTCATGATTACATGAGATTTTAGGTGACTTTCATGCCAAAGCTATAACATCCTCTGTCCTCTCTCTCCTGGTAGCCTCCCCTGCGGACCACATGGCCCAGCTGGTTACCCTTATTTAGTAATGTTTCTTTACTTGGTAGAACTCCCCCCAGTCCTTCTTCACACTTCACTAATTATTCTACATTGTTTAGCAAGCCTTTACCTGTATGCTAACACAGAGAGTTATCCAAAACCTAAATCTCCTTTGGCCCAAAACTAGTGTTATACCCTCCTACTATTTAGTAAGCATCCCAGTCTTTGCATGCTTAAAAACAAACTCCTGCTTTCTCCCTAGACTGCTTAGACTCTCACCTCCTTTCATAGGAAGTGACCATTTCTTCTTCCCAGTGATCAATCTGCAAATCTAGAGCCACTCCTGACTCTACTTTTCTTCACACTGAACCTCTGACCAAAGTCTGATGTGTTCATCTTCAAAATACACCTCCCCCTTGCTACCCCCACTCCTCAGCTGTCCCCATCTCTTCCCTCATCTTTGGGTGTGGCCTCTTGTCTTTCATCTGTGCTTCAGTTGGTGTCTGTGGATAATATTTGCAATGCAGACTTCCGGTTATTCCTCTCCTGAGCTCCAGGTCTTGTGGCTTTTTGTCTCTTACAGTGATATTGACCATCACACAGTGGTCAGTCTACAAAGCGGACACACATCTCTGGCATCCACCTGCACCTCTGACCTCTCTCCTGCCCCCCACCCCCTCCAGCTGCTTGGCCCCTTGCTGCTTTCCAGGTGTTCTCTCCCTGAGACACCCTTTCTTTTGGTGCCTTGTCTCTCTTTTCCTACTTCTTCCTTTCAAATGTCACTGAGAGTTGATTCAGGAACACTGGCCTGAAAGCGTGTTTTTTTTTCTCTGTTGTGTCCAGTCTCCTGGGGATTAGCACAACTTTACTGTGTGAATTCATTATTAATACTGAATTAGCAATCTCTAGCCACTCCATTATTACCCTTTGGAAGCAGGGACTGATTCTTTTTTATTTTAATTTTTAAGCATGTGTATCTTCTACACTTAAGGCAATGATATGGATATAACAGGCATGTGGAAGGATTTTCTGAATGAAGAAATAATCCAATCAGAGAAAGGAGTCCTCTTACAAGGGCCCAAATTTGTAGTTTTGTTCAGAACACACAGATGAAGGAGACTGTCATTGTCTGTGAAAAAAGCCCTTGACACCACATCAAAGAGTGATGGAAGGGACTGGGAAGATGGCTCAGTGGAATAAGTGGTAAGCGCAAGGGTCTGAGTTCAATTTCCAGTTCCGCCAAAAAAAAAAAAAAAAGAATGTTGGAGTCTTTGCTTGGAAAATAATCTAGAAAACTAGCACTACACAGTATGATTCTGAATATCCAAAAATATTTCATGATTACAGAGGAACCCTGCCCCCAACCTTTTTATTAAGTTGTATTTTGGGTTGAAATTCATCACTTCTGTTTTTTGTTTTTTTTTTAATCCTGCATTGGCATCAGGCACCACAGAACACTAGTTGAAGCTGTTGGCCTTAGGATAATACTTCAAATATCGAGGAAAGTTGGGAAGGTACCTTTTTGATTTAGTTCTCCAAATCAAACACCTGCTAATCCATGAATTGCTTCATAGGTGACATGATTTTGAGGTGCTGCAGCACTTTTCTGAATGCTCTTGAGTTTGTTACTATCTAATCACTTTCCAGCTATGAATACTGTGATCTGACTGCTGCTGAGCCCTGGTCTTTGGCTCTACAAGGCTTGTGCATTTAATAAACAATGTGGGCATTTGCTTAATCTGGGAGCTTCTGGGTCACACGGTTGACTTACATCTGTCTTGCACATGAGCTCCTCTAATTCTCCTCTTCCTCCTCCTCCCTCTTTCTTCTTCTTCTGATTCGCTCTTCCTCTTCAATGCAAAATGCATGAAACCATTCTGGTCAGGATGCCTCTCAGCATGTTCTTTGAACAGATTTTGAAAGGCATGCTTGGGATTTCACCTGAATCTGTGTGTCCTGAATCCCTTTCCTATGCATTTTTAGCCCCTTCTTTCTGACTTTAGCAAGTCCTCCCATTTTGGAAAGTTCTTCATTGGTCAGTCTTTTCCTACATCTACCTGCCTTCTCTTCTGGATTGAGTAACTCTTCTGGGGGCCCAGCCTGATTCCCTAGCTTCTTCTAGATTTGTGTGCTGGTGGCTACCTTACTGGCAAGGCCAGTACATGACAATCACCTGGACCCACTGACAGTCCTTTGCACACAAAGCCTTTCATCTGCTGTGTGTACGCTACCCCAGCCCCATGTTCATATCACGGCTCTCTTCGGTGCCTTCTGATATCACTGGAGCCCTCAGGAGCTTTGCTCACCTCACTGTCTGTGATACATAGACTATTTCTAGCTTGGATCCCTATTGATCCAAGCTAGAAGATGCCCTATTGAGAAAATTCAGGCATGGTAGTGCAAGTCCCAGCACTTGGGCAGTGAGGTATGAAGATTGCTTGATCTTAAGAGAACAAGACCGGGCCAGGCAACAGCACAATGTCTCAGGAATAAAAAAAGAGAAATATATGTCTCTGCCAATTCTTGCTGTGACAAACCAGTTGTTGGTGGCTCATTGCAGAATCTCCTTGAGACAACATCCAGTCATGGTCGACTCCAGCACATAGCCCAGCCTGCTCGCAATTACTAGCAGTGGCTAAAGCATCCTTTTATGCACACACTTCCAATTCACTGCATCTTTACCATTTCTCTTGAATGTAGCTCATAATTATGGGAGAGAGAACCAAGGAACAGGGACATGGAGTACCTTAGACCCCTTGGCTGACAAGGAATAGAGCTCTTACTTCAGTCTGACACATTTCGTCTTTTTTGTTTGCATTTAGATCTCTCCACTCTTCGTATTTTCATCAATGCCGGGGATATAGCTCAGCTGCACAGTGCATGCCTGGCAAGCACAAGGTCCTGAGTTTGATTCCTGGTACAAAAACACAAAAAAGAGTTTGGCCATATTTTCAGCTTGGCCTCTAGTCTGGGCTTCAGGCCTCTGTCCTACTGGCCTATTCTGCAGGTGTCTGAGCCCTCCTGGCCTCAGGACGTTGGTAGCTTGATGCTTTCCACCTGTCCTCTAACGGTCAGCTTTGCCCATGTCCAATAGTCTCACAGATTTCCCAGCATCCTCACACACTATATCTCCTGACCTCCCTGTGGGCTGCCATGTTATTAACATGTTCTTCTTCCCTTAGAGATATTTATCCAATCGTTTGTTCTCCAAATCACTGATTTGCTTTTATTTTATTTTATTGAAAAACAAGTAGCAATGAGACAGTTTCAAATCAAATTAGTAGGACAGATTCAATAATTAATACATTGCATATTGTTTTCATAGTGGTTTTTTGTTGTACAAGGTGCATACATGATATTCTATTTACAAACACTATTAGAGAAGATGCCTTAATCAATGAATTAAGAGAATGAAGCTGTATACTTATCTTTTATTTTCAAAACTGAATTATAGTAGTTTCAATAATTAATATTTTTTACATTGTTATCTTCCTCATGGTTATCCATAGTACAAGAAGCTGACAGGATATCCTGTCCAAACACTGATTTATTTTTAATTAAGAAAAATCACAATTGGTTTTAGCATGAGATTAAAGCATTCTTGGGATCTGGTACATTTTTTTTTTTTTCGTAGAGCCTCTTAATGAGAGATATTTAATAATCTTTCACTGATGATGCCTGAGGAGGTCAGGACTGAGGTCTCTGCAGAGGCATTTGAGTTCTGTTTCTCACTAGCTCTAGGCATCGAGCTGGGCACTTAGCTTTAATTCTTTATGTAGACTATAGAATCAGGCTCACTTGCTCCCTGTTGTGTGGGCTTAGTGTAAGAATTAAATGAAATAAAGCGTCTTAACACAATCTGACTCTCTTCTGTGTATCAGTCTCAGTTTTTTTCCACAAGATGGTTTAACGATGATCAGTTATCCCAGTGTACAATAATCCATCATAGGGATCTTCTCAAATAAATTTAAGGTCAATCTTATCAGATAGGATGAGTGGTATTTAAGGTACAGTGAGAGCCCTAAAGGCCAGAGTGTAAGAGTAAGAGTTGGAGTGAGAGTAAGAGATCCAGTAATTGCCTTCTTTGCCCAGTTAACATTCAGGACAAAACTAAGTGTTTACTTGGATCTATCTTCTCCTAGAACCTGTGCTTTTTATACTGACTTCTTAGTCTCTAGAGTTTTCCTGCTGCAAATAGCTCAGATTCCTTCTTCCCTACTGAAGTCCAGGCCCTTCCTTAAATAAACACTCTGCTTCAGCCACTGAGGTCTTTAATGTTTGAGTGACATACTTTGTGCATTCCTGCATTATCTGTCAGTTCTTTCATTCGGACAATGACTCCTGCACACTGTGCCTGGGGCTGCACTAAAAGGGACTTTGCTCTTGTGGAAGTCATAGAACAATAGTTACAAAAAAGGATCTGAACATAGAAGTTTTTTGGCTGACACCCTGAGACAACAAATAGCCATATTCCCTATTGTCCTGTGGTAGAAGTAGTCAGCTATCTATTATGGGCCTTGTGCATATCAGGATATGGAAGTGCTGAAAAGAGATGACTGGGAATGATAAAAGTTCTGGGAGGAGACTACTTTGTACTTTGCTACCTTCTATTCTGAAGAAGCAGCATGCATGCCTGAGTCTCTTCCTGTTTACCAAGACAGACTTCTGTAGACTGCAGTATAGCCCTGGAAGCTACAGAGTGTAGTAGGTTTGAGTCTGCTGCTGCCTTTAGGAATGAGATCTGGCTGGACCTGCAGCTGAAGGATGATCCAAAGGAGAGGTGTCTTACAGAGTAGCCTGAGCTTTAGGGCTTGGCTAAGGATAAGGAAGTGTGACTCTTTCTGCATGGAAAGGGACCCTCTAGAGCTGGACGTAACTATTGGATGGAGCTCTGAGCATATTCTTGGGAGAAGTAGGAGTAAACCAGCAGTGGGAACAGAAGCTTACATGCTTGACATTGAGGGATCTGTGAGCCAGAGTTCTCCAGCATTTGAGTAAGGTCTCCAAACTACTCACAGGAGTCAGCTTTGAGTATCTGGCAAGACTGGGGAGTGTAAAGACAGTTGACAGTAGCACCAGATGAACAAAACCTTCATGTGCCCCAACTTCATTCCTCCTCTTCTCAACCTCCAGAGGGGCAGAAACCATTTAGCAAATTCCAGGGGAGAAGAGTGACCTTGAAATCAAATTTGGAGTCAGACTAATTATCAAGGTGTTTCAATATTTGAATGGGAAAGCTATAATGGCACACTGACCTTTATTAACTGAGAGTGATTAGAAAACTCATTCATTAGTGCAGGGTTTCATCCAAGGCAGGGCATGATCTTTCCTGCTAGGAGCACAGTGGGGTTGTGGGCTCCTCACACCATGCCTGCAGCTTGCCCATCACATGGGCTCTGGTCACAGCAGAGATGTAGGAGGAAAGTGCTCATAGCACTAGGAGCACTGCGGGACACTTATCTGTCTACTCTGCATTCTATAAATGGACTCAGTCTTCAAGACCTGGGCCAATTTCCCACATCTCCAACCTGGTTATTTGTCTTCTGAATTACCTTGATGCTTACTCTACTTTCTTCTTGTGTTTGTTACCTGCACTCTTGCTAACTATGGCTGACTCAAAGGTGCAGATGGGAGTGTTCATGAATGTGGCACATTTCCTCCAGTAAGGGACACAGCTGGGTCCATGAGAGCAAGAAGCTGGCTGGGCTCTCTCATCCCACTCATTGGATGGTGGAAGCCCTGAAGATATGGCATATGATGGAGCTGAGTATGTGTGTGGATGCCGTAGACCAGGGCTTTAGGTAGTGCCAACTTTGTCTCTTCCCTAGCCTTTTTCTTGCCTGCTACTTGCTTCAGAGTGGCTGGAGATGATGTCTTCCTCTGAAGAGGGCCCTGGCTGTACAGCATTACCCTGCTCTTCTGCAGCACTGTGAAATAAATGATGGTAGGGCTGCTGGAGCAAGGTCCTGAAAACTGGGGGCTTGTGGCAACAGGAATTAACTTTCTCCCAGTTCTGGAAGACAGAAGACCAAGACCAAGGTTTTGCTGGCTTAGCCCTTTGGAGGTATTTAATCAGTTAAGGACTTTGTGCCTAACTTCCGCTCCTTGCTCTCAATCCCTGGTGCTCCTTAGCTTCTATGTTCATCACCACAGGTCAACCTCAACTTTGCATGACATTCCCGTTGTATACATGTTTGTTCCTACATTTCTTTGAGTTCTTAATGGAGATGTCAGTGGTATCATGCTAAGGACTCACCTTTTTCCTTGATGACCTCATCTTACGTGAGCTAATTGCATCAGCAATACCCCTATTTCCAAATGAGTTCACATTCTCAGTATTGGGGGTTAGGACTTCAAACTATGATTTTTTTTTTTTTTTTTTTTTTTTTTGCAGAACAATAGTCAACTGTGAGCTCCTCTTTTCACTTTTCTGGGAAGTCCTTGCTTTTATCTCTTTAGGGCAGTCTGACCTGTGTGCACACTCTACCCACCCTAACCCTAATGATGCCCCATAGGATTTGGGTCAGTTGCCCAGGAGTCCTGCTCCATATTCCCCTCTGAACTGCTCTAGTTTCTTTTCCCAATTCTCCATTTCTTTTTCCTCTAATTTGTTTTGGCTTTGCAATTCAACTTCAATTTCTGTCTTTGGATTTTGGTCTTTTGGGGAATCAAATTTCAGCTTTCTTCATCCAGTAGCTTTTGGCTTGACTTTTCCTCTGACTCCTGGGGCTTCTGATTTGCTTTTGTTCTAGGCTTACCGAGTCTTAACTTTGACCCTGATCTTACTTGCCAGAATCCTGGCTGGACCAGTCTGGTGTCCCTGCAGCTGCTCAGAGTACTTGGCAGGCTCTCATGGAACCACTAGAGGATCCAAAGGCCCTGCATGGAGCAGCAGGCCCTTATGGCCAATATGCTCTTATTCAGGAAAATATATATTCCTTTTCTTCATGGCCACTGAGCTTAGTGCTTGTGCTGCTGTCTCCAGGAATCAGGTATGAGCAGGCTCTGGTTCTGGTTGAAGAATACCAGCTCAAACCATGGGCCCTGCCCTCAGGTCGGCCCAGAGAAGCTTCCTATGCTCCCCTTTGCACCTTGAGTTCTTGTGTTGCCTGGGTGCATGGGATGGGAGGTCCTGGAGGCTCTTTAGGGAAAATGTCTGGGTCCCTGAGTCATGTATGGATAGCTTCCCAATGAACCTGTGCATTGCAATTTGTTATAATGTAGAGGGAAAGTATACTTCTCTTGTGCTAAGCTGTTGTCATTTGAGGCATGTTTCTAAAGCAGCTAGATAGAGTTCCCTTATCTGAGAGGGTTTTAGAGAAGGGAGGGAGAAAAATTTGAGTTTCATGACTACATTTATCCCTTATTAATTCTGAAGAAAAGAGAAGGAGCACTTCTCATCTTCCCTTCTGTGGCCTATACTCTAAAAGGTCCTCCTCATGTGTGCTGGGTGGGGGTGTCCTGCAAAGGAGAGCAAAATTTTTGGAAACTTCATTGCTGATCAGACACATACCATGTTTTGGGGGTATGGTCTATCACTGCTTCCCCATATATCAGTGCCTATCTATGTATCTATTATCTGTCTGTCTGTCTGTCTATCTATCTATCTATCTATCTATCTATCTATCTATCTATCTATCTATCTATCTATCTATCCATCCATCCATCCATCCATCCATCCATCCATCCATCCATCCATCCATCCATCCATCCATCCATCCATCCATCCATCTATCTATCTATCTATCTATCTATCTATCTATCTATCTATCTATCTATCTATCTATCTATCTGTTTGTTATCTATCTATTGTCTATCTATCTATCTATCTATCTATCTATCTATCTATCTATCTACCTATCTACCTATCTATCTATCTAACTATCTATCATCTATCTATCTATCACAGTGTTGTGGATTGACACCTGATAGTCAACTGGTAGCAGCCAGCTGCACTGCATCAGTATGGTGCTAGATTTGAGAGGCCTACCTGAGGATTGTTGCCAGTAGCATAAGAGGCAGAACTGCACAAGATGAGGGAGGCTGTTGAGGATTGACAAGAGCTGTTGGGGAGCTATTTGGAAGCATTTGAGAGGATGGAGGGAGCTGTTGGTTTTCTTGGAGGTGCTTATCATGCTGGCCTTCCTGATGAACTCAGCTATTCGCATAGTCCAAGGATTCAGCACCCGTTGTCACTGAGAATGGTTGTGGTTCATTTTTGGAGAGCTCTGTCCTCACTTTCAGCATTGATCTCTGGTTCCAGAGGACAAGGTACACAGTGCAGTCTCCTGGAGAAGCTTGTGAGGTTGGCTTTCTTGATGGGAACTGGGCTGTCCTCATTGTTGGAGCAGCTCAGGATCTCACTGTTGCTGAGGATGGCTGTGGTGTTTTCCAGGAGAGGTCTGGGCTTTACCTTAAACATCACTTCTTGGCTCCAATTCAGATCCTTCAGCCTGACAGCATAGATCCTTCTATGAAAAAGCAGGACATTATCATAAGGAGCACAGACAGATGTACAGAACTGAGATCCAAATGCTAGAATGGTGAGAAATGCTGGCAACTTCTATGTCCCCGCAGAGCCCTAGCTGGCATTTGTCATCTGGACCATTGGCACAGACTTTTAGTGTCCACCACTGAACTTTTGCTGTTCCCAGTCTAGATCTGTGAAGCAGGACTGCATGAGATTGGTCACAGGCTCTAGGCCTCCAGTTGAACTTGTTGGAGGCACTTTTATTGACTGTAGGTCTTCAGCTAGACTCAGGCAGGACATAGGATTCAGGTGCTCATGTGGATTCTTTGGTCTTTAGTATGTGGGCAGACTTGCTGCACTCCTTGTGTCTGAATTTTTGCATGATTTATTATAAAATAATCTTAGAAGTATGTGTCTTATATGGTATTACCTTTCTTTCTTTCTTTCATTCATTCATTTTCTTTTCTTTTTTATTTATTTATTTTTTTTTTTAGAAGCAGATACTTTATTAACTGACCAAGTCATAAAAATACCATGGTAGATACCTTAGTTCATCCTTCTAATAAACCTGTTAATCTGGTCTTCCCTATTTCTAGTATCTCCACCTTCCACAAAATGGGTGGCATTTTCTTCATTCCACCTTGAGGAGATGATAACTTGAGCAGCCACAGAAGTTATTTGCCTCTTTGAAGTATTTTCCAACAGTACAGATCTCGTGAATCAGATCCCCCGTGCAGATGATGCCATATTTACCAAGAGATCGAGCAATCAATGGATTATCTGTTAAGGAAATTCACTTATTGATTTTTCCATAGCCACGCTTGTATGTTTTGGGGTACCCAAACCTGAAGCCATACTTCATTCACTGGCTTCAGCTTTGAGTACCCCCATGCAATATATGGCTCCACAATTCTCAGCATGTTAAATCAAGCCTTGTTGAGCTTAACAAAAGTACCATTGAAGATTTGGCTAAGGCAAAGAAGCTGCAGTAACTTGTGGACATTTGGGCTCACATCACTGATACCCCTGGTCCGGATGACAAATGCCAGCTTGGGCTCTGCAGGGACATAGAAGTTGCTAGCATTTCTCACCATTCTAGCTATTTGGATCTCTGTTCTGTACATCTGTCTGCGCTCCTTATGATAATGTCCTGCTTTTGGCTTGACTTTTCCTCTGATTTTGGTTAGAAACTTTCAAGCATGCAAATGAGATGAAAAGAGCTCTGCGGGGGATGTTGTAAGGATGTTCTGAAGAGGAGAAAGGAGGCAAATGTGGCTCTGTAGCAGGAGCACAGAGCTTATCTAGATTTTAGGAAGTATATTATTTCACAAGCCCCAGTTCTATGTTTACCACCCCACAAACACTACATACCAGTGAATATCAGGTCCACCTCACAGATCTGCATTGTAGAATTTGCCCAAGCCTTCAGATGGACTAGACACAAGGTTGTTCCTCAAGCCTGGCATCACCCGGATGAATAGGGCAATCTTGATCCCTGATTGTGTCATTAAAATATGTCCCTTAGATGGGGCACAGATTGTGAAGGATTTTGCAAGTCAGGTAGAGGAATGTAGATGGGCCCTGGAGGCAGAAGAGAAATTTCAAAGATGACAAAGGCCATTAGAGACAGGAAGATGGGGTTGTTCCTGACTGGCTCAGGGCGTTTTCTGGTTTCCTCTCTCCTCTTTAGGTGTCAGGAGGTAAAGAATTCCTGCAATTCCACACATGCCCAAGGCCTCACAGCTGTGTTCCCCTACTCTTTCCTTTTGGGAGGTGCTGACAGCATGACTCACCCTCCTCTGGTGCACACAGCCTGGTTCCTATTTCTTTGCACGCAGTCCTGACTGCCAACTGCTGTGATGAATGCTCCTCTCCTAGGACCTGCTAGGTTTCCCCAGTGTCTTTTCAAGATACATGGACCAGGTGTTGCCCCTTCTTGAGCCTTTTGCTGGGCTAATGACTGACATCCTCATCTCTAGGAACATTACCTCCAAGACAAAGGCAGCCCAGAAGCTTTATGAAAGCTCCATTGATTCCTCATGACCTTCAGAGTGATTCAGAACACACAAAGTACAGCTTCTGTGTGGGTTTGTGTCTCCCAAGAAAAGAGGGACAGCCCTCTTCTGATGAAGAGCAGAGACCTTGGGAGATGCTGAAGGATCAATACAAGGTCTTTTTTTGTTTCTTCTTGAAAGACATTGAATTTAAAACACAATTGGAAAGGTCAAAAGGTTTTCATACTTCCAGCTAAATCAAGTCCTTTGTAGGCCTCCCTGTAATTGCCAAAGCTGAGAGGTTGATGGAGGGAGGGCTGAGGATTTGGAATGACAGTTAAGGGCCTCAGGTTTCCCAGCCACTGCATCATGTCCAAGATAAGTGGGAGCTGGTGCACGGTTGGCACACTGCAGCTGCTGAGTGCTCTGCTAACAGAGGAGAGGGGAGTAAGGAAGAAGGTGCATTCCTAGTTTCTCTTGGGGATCACTACATGGAAGCTGGAGGAAGGGAGGGCATCTGTGGACAGGTACCTGCATCCAGACCAGAGATTCTGCTGCTTCTCTTGGCATTTCTGACTTGGGAAGACTTCCTTGTCCACTTCTTTAGGGCTCTGCACTTGCCTGTGAACACTAGCAGCTACTTTCTATTGTACATCCACCATTCACTCCGCTCCAGGCATTGGGCTGAGAGATGTTCAAATGTCAGGTAATCCTTTAAGGCAGCTACTTTAAAATCATCCCATCTTGCTGGCAGAGACATTGAGCCTTAGAGATATTGATCGATATCTCAAGGAGATTGAACAGAGAGGAAATCAGTGTTGTGAGCTTCCGTGATCATCACTGTAGCCAGCTCCTAGGATGACATTTGGGGTGACAGCTCTTCCAAAGTGTCCTTGACATCAATGCCTGAAGCTGACTTCAGGGTTGTATCATGTTTTACAGACTCAGAACTGGCAAAGTCCTCCTGGGACTAAATGCTATGAGAAACGTTGTGATTTCCTTGACCACACAGTGAATGGCATGAGAGAACTGGTCCCCCTGCTAGGGAGTTCATCTTGAAATGAACTTCCAGACAAAGGTATCAGACAGAGTGATGGAGCGCAGCAGTGGAAGCCCGCAGGTGGGTGGAGACTTGTCCGTAAACAACAGCAGACACAGGGCATTGAGAATGCACTTTTTTTCAAAACTTAGTTTCCATGATTTGCAACATGATAATTATATTTTTTGCTAGATATTCCTTCCTCTCCAAGGTACTAGAAATTGAATCCAAGGCTTTTATATTAAGCTACATGCCCACTCCATTAATTTATTGAGATAGGGACTTTATAGATTACACTAATGGGGTTCAAGCTTGCAGTGCTCCTGCCTCAGCCTCCCAGAGTGCTAGCATTATAGGCATGTGTCTGTGACATCATAGACACTTTGGAAGAGCTATCACACCACATGTCATGATGTCTGAAAGTCCATTTGAAGATGAACTCCCTAGCAGGTGGACCGGTTCTCTTGTACCATTCACTGAGGTCAAGAAAATCGCGACATTTCTCACAGCATTTAATCCCAGGAGGACTTGGCCAGCTTTGAGTCTGCTAACATTTTTCTCTTCTAGGACAACTTTGGGGCAGTCTCTCCGGGGACTGAGCCATCTCTTCTTCCCTTGAACATAGCTGAGGAGCTACAGCACAAGGGATCTCAAATGTGAGTGAGCATTTCTCCCCATACGAGTGAACACTTTCTTCTACTTAAAAACCTATGTATGGACATCATGGATGTTTAGGCTTATTCATAATTATTCTTGCTGGCCCAAACATGGAAACACCCAAGATGCCCTTCCGTTGGTGGTCTATCAGACAATGGAATCATTCAGTTACAGAGGCCATGAGCTACCAGGTCATGGAAAGACATGGCAAAGATTTAAGTGCACATTGTAAGTGAAAGAAGCCAATCTGAAAAGGCTGTGCATTGTATGATCCCAACCAGATGACATTCTGGAAAAGACACAACTGTGGAGACAGTAAGAATATTTGTCAAGAGTTAGAGGGGAGGAAAATGTAAGCAGATGAGAAAGGAGGATTTTAGGTCAATAAAACTGTCTTCCATGATGCTGTCACGGTGGGTTTGTGTCAAACATAGTTGTCAAACTCACAGGAGGTACAAGAAGAAATACTAAGGTAAGTGGCAGATGACAGGTGCATCAGTGCAAGCTCAGTCATGACAAAAGCCTTGGCAGAGTCTCCCCTACATCTGTGTGGGGTTTGTGGATAGATGGAAATTTTCTGTGCTTTCTACTTCATTTTACTACTGAGCGAGATAGCTCAGAGGATTACAAGCACCCGCTTAGGCTAGTTTAGGCAACTGTGGGGACTACAGTTCAATCTGAGGCACCATGTGCTGTGCGATCCTGGGTATGGTGGTGCCCTCCTGCAATCCCAGCGCTGGGGAGGCTGAAAGCAGGAGGATCACTATGAGTTGGAGCTGCACAGGAAGACCCTATAGCAACCAAATACAGTAAAAACATACAAAGCTTATTTTTGTTTGGAAAAGGAAAAGAAAATGCACACAGACAGTGTGTGGCTGAATCCAATTCACTTCTACTCTGTGAGTCTCTTAAATTATTGTCTTTGCTTGTTTTCCTAATGAACTGATAATACAAATAAGGGTAAAGCCCTGAGGACATTCTGTTGGGAAGGGGTCTTCATAGTGGCACTTGGCGTGTCCCTTTCTCCTGTGGAGGCCTCTCCCAGCTTCTGGACTCTGAGGTGTTCCCAAAGTCCTCAGGCACCTACCTGCCTGAAGTTGTGAAGGCTTCCAGGAAGCCTGGTCTGTATTCTTACCTAGATAGCTTTATGGGCCCAGCCAAGTTGTTCTTGAGAGGAAGGAGCTAGTGCTCAGGACTAGCTTCTATGCACAGGTACGGTGCTTAGGGCCAGCTTCCCTGTGCCAGGCATGTAGCACTGATGCACTTGTCATCTGCCACTTACCTTAGTATTTCTTCTTGTACCTCCTGTGAGTTTGACAACTATGTTTGACACAAACCCACCGTGACAGCATCATGGAAGACAGTTTTATTGACCTAAAATCCTCCTTTCTCATCTGCTTACATTTTCCTTCCCTCTAACTCTTGACAAATATTCTTACTGTCTCCACAGTTGTGTCTTTTCCAGAATGTCATCTGGTTGGGATCATACAATGCACAGCCTTTTCAGATTGGCTTCTTTCACTTATGGTGTTCCCTGCAGGCTTTGCTTGTGCACTGCTCCCAGGATCCTCTTCTCACCCGATTCATCACTCCACACCTGCGGTGCCTGGGTGCCCCTCCAGCCAGCATCCTTTTCCCTCTGAGGCCCTCTAGCCCTCACTGTTGGCAGCACCCTCCTTGCCAAAGACTGAGAGCACCAGTGTGGCCTCAGCCTCTCTTCTCCTTCTGCAGACAGTCCAAACAAGGCAGCTTTGCCAGGCACAGAGGGCAGTCTAGAGACAGAGGCAGGAATGATGAAGATCCCTGGGCAGCATGAGTAGACTCTCTCTCAGATGTGTTTGTCAGCTCCCATAGAAGCAATAGTCAACGGATCTTACTTTTCCTTTACACTGTTTAGAGCCATGGTGGAGTTTTGGCTCTCACGGAGATGGATGCTTGCAAATCAAAAAGTATGGACCAAAGAGGCCTTGGCACATCACCCTTTGTAGTGTAGAAGGATCACTTTTCTTTCCTTTTTCCTCATTGTACAAATGAATGATTCTGCCCACAACAGGTGGGCAGAATGAGCGGTTCCTTGTTGTCAGAACTTCTGTATACAGGTAGGGCATCTAGGGATATCCCTGCAGCCCTCATTGCCAAGTGTGAAAAGTAGAGACGCTTCCAGATTTGGCCAAATTTCTCACTGGAATAAGAACATCTCTGGTTGAGAAACTGCTCTAAACACGCATGGAGCATCTGTAGTCTATTGAAACTCTGATTTCTGGGAAGCCCAGACCTCCCTTCCAAATTACCCCTCCCCTCCAATTATAAGAAATGCTGGCTTTGGAGAAGGCCTTTACAGGAAGCCATAAAGTCATTCTCTGCTCTCTCACCTTGGCCGTGAAGATAACGTAATCAGCTCACATAGGAAGGGTTTGGGGAACTTCAAAGCTGAGCCACAGAGGGTGGAGGCTCAGGAGCCTGGATCAGGGGTCTTATCTGTGGCTTGAATGTTCTCACCTTATCACCAGAGGAGGGGTCCCTGGAGGAGGACCAGTGAGGAGCCAAGAGGCTGGACGGTTTTCTTTCTACCACCTGTCTTTGCCATGGAGGAAAGCAGGAAATAAGGAAGGCAGGAAAGCAGAGCAGGAAGAGGCTAGTGAGGTCGTGGAATGTGCTGACCTAGGGTGATGGCAGGGCCTGGCCCCAAGCCTCTGAGAGATGGAAGGATTGCACTGTGCTGTGCCCCCTCATGAGTCCTGGGCCTCAACTCATCATTGGGCAGGTGCAAAATGGGGTCAGTTCCTTTGAGAATTCTGCCACAGATAATGAAGACTGGGCCCTGGCAGCAGCATTGGGAATGGAGAAATGAGAATCTAAACCAGATGAGTTTGTTGGGGTTGACATCAAATTATTTTGCAAAGGTTTGAAAGGGTCAGAGGAATTAAAAGCGAGAATTTTAATTGTAAACCCTTATGTAACAATCACTCCCTATTAGATACCATTTGGTCTACTCTCTGTAGTATTAGCTCAATCTTTTCAACAACTCCCATTGTTGAAGTTTGCATTTCATAGGTGTTTATACTTTTCAGAGATGTACAGTAGTTTGCAGATCACAGAACAAATGGAGAATAAGACCTGAAGCCAGACAGCCTAATTAACACTTGTGCTTCAAACAACAGAACTCAGGAAGCTAAGTGGATAGTAATATCACTCACTTGGATTTTGGTCTGAAGGAGATGAGAGATGGGCATACACAGTGGGTTTGCCTGAGGAATGTAACATCTGAGCTGCAGGTAGAAAGCCTGGAGTTGTTTCCTGGGAATAGGAACTACTATCACAGCAGTTCAGCTCTAAACCCATTACTGAGAGGACCACATAGCTGAAGCCATGGAGTTGGATGTGGTTTAGGAGGAAGGGTGGATGTAAGGAGAAGAAAAGGGTTCCAAAGAACTGTGGGAAACACTGATAGCTGAAGATAGATGGAAAAGAAAGGAAAGAGAATGAAATCAAACTCTCTCTGCATAGAGGGAGAGGCCTGGCAGGCAAGGGTGAGGTGCATTCCAGGAAGGAGGGGCAAGGTCACTAGGGATAAAGGCTGTAAAGGAGTCCACTGTGATAAGACTTGAAAAGAAGTATTGTTCTTTAATGGTTTCAAGTGTTTTTAATTTATTTCCTCAACAAATTGGGAAACTTCTCAAGGTCAGGGGCTGCATTCACCACTTTTAGAGTCATCTCTGGGTCTAAGCAAGGGTTGGCATACAGAATAGACTCATCAGAAATCTGAGAGGACAGTCATGCAGGCCTCTGCTGGTTTTCCTTCTTATTAAGGCAAAGACTCTATCTTTCAGTTTGTCCATCTTGTTGAACAGGAGATTTGAGGTCCCAAGCCTTACAGCTGTGGGCAGGCAGAACCAGTGTATAGAGCTTTGCAGAAGCAAATGACTGACTCTTCCTGAGCAATGATAACCATAAAAGCTATCTTAAGTTGAGGACCTACTGTGTGCCTGCACTGCCTGGACATGTATTATTATTTTTTCCAATAAAGTGACTTGATGCCTGACCTGGGACTTCAGGCACTGCTGAGCTAAGGGTCCTGGCCCATTGGACTTCCAGGCCTTTGTACTCAGGAGGTTCTCAAGGAAGCTTCTCAGCATTCTCTTAATGGCCTCTATCTTTTTTCAGCTATCATTGTCATTTAGGTGGGGTTCACCATAGACTTGAGTTGCTCACCACTCTTCTACTGAATGTCCATACTCACAGTCTGTCTTCTGGACCAGCGTGGCAGGGATTTGTCTAAATGCAGCCTTTATCAGGTCTACAACCCTTTAACGTCTGTCTCCTTTTTATGATATAAGAGATGTGGCCCAAACCCCTCAGCTACCCTGCTAGGTATTCAGCATGTGACTCCTTAGACTCCCTGGGACCTTATTGCTTACTGTCTCTGATTCAGAATGCAAACTCTGCCCACATTGGAAGATACTCCACTTCCATTTTGGGCATCCTGTTTTCCCCTCAGTTTTCAAGGCCCTGCCTCTTTTTTTTTTCTGGGATGATCCACATATCTTCTTTAAGACTCAGTTTATTCTGTTTGCAACAATCATTTGCAGATCTTCCTAGAACTGATGACATGCTCCTTCTCTGTTTTCCTCCTGTGAGTTCCTTTATGCCCTGGGTAGAGGTCCTGCTTCCACCCTGTGTGTCACTTTGAGCGTGCATTGCTATTTTCTGTTTTTTTTCCTTGACTATTGGTTTTGTAGGACAATGACCACGTGTTTTTCCAGTTTGGAGCATGAACAGAATCCCTGCTTGTCAAATCAGTGACTAAATTTGTGAGGATGGACTGCATCGTGGTTGGAATCTGCTGGCCTGGGGTTCAGGGACCATCCTGGGGAGCTGTCATAATGTTTCTTGCATGTTTCCTTCCTCCCTCACTCCTGAAGTTGTGAGGGATATCCCACCTCTGCTTTCAGACAGTGATAATCCTGTTGGACCTGTCTGGAGCAAGGCCTTGCCTGGGCTCTCATCCTTAGAGTACAACTTTCTTTTGGCAAGACTGAGACAGGAAACACAAGGTGGAGTTCCTCTGCTCTGGAATGTGTGCTGGGGACACAAAGAAAAGCCAGATGGAAATGTCTCCAAAGTTCTAAGGCAGACTGGAAAGAGAGATCCCTGATAGCAAAGCCTATCCTCTGTTTTAAAAATAGCCGGTGGTGAAAGTAATCCAGGCTCATGCATCTGAAGTGCTGTAAAAATTAACAAGATTCCAGCTAAAGGGAAAGCAGCTGAGCTGAAGAGAAAGTAAACTATCTCCTCCATTATCTCTATCTCCTGTCTTCAAAGGGCGGAAGCTAGCCTGTTTTGGGATTCCTTAACTGAAAGGAATGCCTAACGATGGTATTTTCAGTCAGTAAAACAATAAGGGAAAGTCCAGGGTGTAATTGGGCCCTTGAAGTCACACCCAAGGGATAGCCAATGGCTTTTTCTGCTGGTGGGGCCAGCTCTGTGGAGTATTTGACATAATATGCCGGAATATTTCATGAGGCCTTAGCAGACGACATTGTCTGATTTGATCTGCACAATATTCTGGTGAGGAGGGAATTATTCCCTCTGCTCGCCTCAACTTTTTTTTTTTTCCAACTTTGATTCTATAGTCGAGGGAAACTGAGGCCCAGGCAGGCCACGGGACATATCTGGGATCTCAACCACTCATTTCTTATTTCATTCATTCTCTCATTGACTATTAAGTTCCTACATTAATCCAGGTACCATATTATCACCAGGAATGCAATGCTATATAAAAGAAAGTAGGAGCTGTCCGTGTGAACATAGGTCCTACTTGGGAGAGTCTAAACAAGGGGCTAAGTAGATAAACAGCAGCATGAGCTACAAGGAGAACAAAATCTTGAAACTAGATGGAAAACATCAGTTGGTAGGGCATGGTGGGCACATGTGCTATTTGGGAAGGGCAACTGTGGGATGCTGAAGGGGAAACAGGTAAAATCTTAAAGAATAAAAGTCTATGCTCTTTCTATTAGAACTACAGCAGGCAACTGTAGGGACTCCTTGCCCCCCACATCTGCTGTTTCATTTCTCTCTCAGAACTTCTCTTAAGAATTGAAAAAGGGTGAAATAGAGAATTCAGATGTGTTATTTTTGAGTACTAACTCCACAAAAAGAGTGCAAACTTTGGGTCCTGTAGACATGTACTACTACTAAAAGAATAATTGATGTCACCAGGAGCATACTTCTCAGGATCTTTAAGGATGACACTTGGCCCCTTCCTAGGGACAGTTCAGAGATGGGGCAAATGCAAGTTTGGGCCCCACCCAGGCAGAATGTTGGCAGCTGTTCCACAAAATAAAAACACCCCATTTCCAGATTCAGGAAGCTGAAGTGTTTTATGGGCACCATGATCAAAAGCAAATACAGCCTCTTTTCTTGATATTATAGCCAGAAAGACATGTACCTGGGCAATAGAAGGCTGAGAGGAGATGTCGCCATCTTCAAACACTTGAAGGGCTGCTCTATGGCAGGAAAGTCTACCTACTTTGGGGCAGCTGGAGGGGAATGGAAGTAGGGGCAATGGGAGTGGAAGTAGGGGAATGGAAATGAGAAGGGGCAGGAACTGGCTCATAACTGGAAAGTGTTCAAACAATCTCAATGGAGTGGCCTTAGAGGAGCACAAGATTCGTCCTCCTTCACCAGCAGCATGAGCCTAAAGCTGAGCGGACTTCTCTACTGGTTCAGTGAATGATCTTATGTTGGTTACTTTTCTCTCACTGCTGGGACAAAATACCTGATACCCCCAATTAGGGAAGAAAGTGTTTGTTTAGTTCAGAATTTCTAGAGGTTTCACTCCATACTCAGCTGCTTCAAGGCAGAGTGGCACATGGCAGAGGCAATAGTTAATGGTGACAGAAATCAGCAGAACAGCAAGTGCAAAGGTGAAGAGCACAGAGCCTCCTTCCTTCTCTTATACTGTAGGTAGGCTAATGCCCCAGGGTGGGTGCAGCACTCATGCCATAATCCCAGCATTGGACCATGAGTCAATCAAAATCTCTAGAAGCCCACCCTATGACTGCATGAGGCTTTGAGGGGCCATCTACACAGAAAACCATCACAGACCTACTGACTGATGCATGCCTTCAATTAATACTATGTGCTAGACTCATGTGTGCTGTAGTGAAGAAGATGCAACCTTGATAAAATTTCCATTCTAGTGATAGAGAGAGACAAACATGTAAGAAGTAAAATCAAAAGACAGTTATAACTCGAAATGAGTGTCATAAACACAATAAAATAATAAACTATAAAAGAACAACTGTATTATATTTATACATGTATATGTATTTGAATTTTATCAATGCTAGGTACATGCGCATGCACTTCTATACTTCATTGGGTGGTCAGAGAGGGTGTTTTGAGGGGATAATTCTAAGGCCCAAGTGATCAGAATGAACACCAGTCCCAGAGGTCTTCTGGCTCACAACTAAAGAGAGGACCAGCGTGGCTGGGTACAGTGGCTAGATGTCATAGCAGTGAGGAATGAGAGCAGCCAGGGGCCATGTCACATTGTCTCTTGTTTGCCATGGTATTCCTGTTGGGTATTATTGCAGGGTAAGAGGGACTCATAGAAAAGCCATGGCATCTTGGGTGGAAGGCTGGGCTTGATGAGTGCTTGCCAGCCCTAGCAGCATGGCAGTTACCTGGGTATTACACTACAGATTCAGTGAGCCAAGACTTAACACTGATGTGATAAGAGTTACACACTTTGCTCAGGAAAGCTGAGAGCACCATGGCCCATGGGAATTTTGTTGACATGTAATCTGCATATAAATTCATTTATGTGGGTGCCACTGGGTGAACTGTCTTCTATCCACTAGGTCATAAACATTTACAGGGGTGGGCTAAAGCATGGTATCTGGCACATAGCAGGACTATGGACATTTTATTGATGCTGGGTAAGGTGAGGAGATGGGAAGAAGAGATGAGTGAAAGACACCTCTGTCTTTACCATATTGTAGGGGTGGACTGCAGTGGACCATCAGAAAAGTTCTATTAGAAGGCAAAGAGGAGGAAGGGTTTTGTGGATAAGTTTAGTGTGCAGAGTCTATGGAGTGGTGTTGAGCCTATTTTCAGATCTGAATTCTCTGTTTTTTGGCCTGGTGGGCTTGGACTTCTCACCCGCCACCTAAAAATAAGGGGAATTTTCCCCCTATTTCATAGGGATAATAGAAAGTCTATCTGGCAACCAAGAACAGCCACTTGAGGCTTCATAGGCAGATCAAGCAGAGCCTCTGGGCACACAGCCTCTTGGTTTTCTCCTTTGGCAGGAAAGAAGGGAGAATTTCCCAAAGGATTTCACCTCTCAGAACGTCCTCATCTCCTGGCATTGGTGCCCTGTAATGGGGCCAGCTCTCCTGGAGTTGCAGCTTCTGCTAACCTAGCCACATTACCATCGAGTGGTGTGAAACCACAGCCAAGTATGCTCCACAGTTTCTCCTGCTCTATTTTAATCATCTGTGAGTGAATTTCTGAAGTGGCCTGTAATGCACTCAACACGTTAAATAATCTAAGCAATTAGCCCCTTTCCAGGGCTAAGGAATCATTTTTGAAAAGACCATTTTAGTGTCTCAGGTAGATTTAAAGATTTTTGCAAATTTCAAGAGGCAGAGAAAGAGAAAACATTTTGGCTGACTGCTATTGTGGCCTGCACATTGTTACATAGGAACAGAGCATCAAAGAGATTGTGTCATTATTATGCTGCTTATTAAGAAGCAAGAACTGATCTGCAACCTAGGCTTTCTCCACTAAACCTATTTGTTCTCTTGGACTCTGTAGGAAACACTGCCCATTTTTATAGTTTCTCCATAGGAGGGTGTCTATGGATGACTTTGAAAATTTTAAATACTTGGGACACAGTGATGCCATTCTTAATACTTGTGTCTCAGAGGGACTTTGACTATGAATGTTGCCTATTGGAATTATATGAGGAGCTCCAAACCAATATCAATGGCTTGGATCCACTGCCCATCTGTTTTAATTGCTTTTGTTGCTGAAACAATTACCTGTTACTCAAACCTAGGGAAGGAAAGGTTTATTTGATTCACAGTTACTGGAGATTTCACAGTTTAAAGCACCCTTGCATACGTAGCAAGACCTCAGAGCCTTATTTGCTCAGGAGACAGGGTCAGTTCCTCTATCTTCTCCAAACATCTCCTTCCTGCCCAAGGCAGCCTCAATCACAGACATTGCTGCCCCATGCTACAGGGTCTGGAGAAGACCCTGGGGTGCTGAATGACCCTCTCCATACTTCTAAGACATGCTACCAGGAGGGGGGAAGGGGAGGAGAGTGGAGAGGCAGGAGAGCACACTCTGCCACTTTAAAGGTTAACGCCTCTCTGGCCCTGCCCTTAGGCCACTCCCTGGTCCTCTGGCCATCACCCCTCAAGCCACTTGCTGCTTCTCCAAATCCCCTGACTTACGTGAGGCAGTGACCCATGCCTCTTAAGTGGTCCAAAGATATCATTAGAATCTAGAGTATAGGTTCAGAATACTGGGAGGGCCTCAGAATTGGGGGATTCAATTATATGGTGGTGGTGAGATAAAAGAGTGTCACTATCCTGTGAGTTTAGCTTTGGGAAACTCAGGATGTGGGAGACACCAGGAGAGGCTCCAGGGCCCCAAACAGGAGGGGGGATGTTGCCTGCATGAGCCTCTATAAGCTGAAACAATCACTCAGGCTCTGCCTTGTGGCCAGTCTGGGAAATGCCTGCGTAATTGAGTGACAATGGTAGAGGTAACAATGGTGACAATAGTGAAACAGCTGCTATTCATTGTCTGAAAGCACTTTGCCTACATTATTCCCTGTAGCTGGTAGAGTAGTGGTCTTTATTATTATTTTTTTATTGAAGAACAAATAGCAATGAGGCAGTGTAGGAGACACTTCCTGGTCCTCGTCTCAGTCCAAGAAACCAATATTTGTAATCCCAAAGTTATGTTATTGGAATCCCATCAAGTTGATTCCAATCTACCACTTTTCATGCAGCCCACAGTGAAAATGAGGACACTAAATTATATTTTTAATCATCGGGGAGTCAAGGGGCTCTAGGTCCAGCCATGAAGATGGCTTCCCGGAACCAAGAGAGCGACCCAGGGCCTCACCCGGTTTTTATTCAGTGAGGGAGTGGCTTGAGGACTGAGAATTGTGGGAAGTAGGTGACTACTGTGAGCTGAGGTAGGTGGGGGGCCTACATTTACCTCTGCCATATGCAGAGAGGATATGCAGAGAGTAATCTGCATTATATAGCATTTAATGTTTTGGGAAGTCTAGGGCTTCAGGTTTGATGCAGTCTTTCAAGCCCCAGGAAGTCATAGCCTCTATCTCGAGGCTCGATCCCAGCTGGCAGCGCGGAACATTAGCTCTACCATCCTGTCTCCGCCCGGCTCACGTTAAGGAGCAGCAGGCTTACCAGGGAAACACGCATGCCACCTTCAAAGACTGTCACCAGCACCTCAGGTAGACCAATGCACATTGCTTAAGGCCAATTGAAGGACAAACAGAAGTCCTAGCCAGCTCTGTACATAACAATATGAGGAAATAGGATCAGACTCAGTCAAAATGGAGACAGTCGCTTTTCTTTCAAGGAGAGTTGCTCAGTTGGTCCCCCACAAGGCAGTTTCAAGACAAATTAACAGGACAGATTTGATAAATTAATACATTGCAAAATGTTTTCATAATGTTTTGGTGTCGTACAAGGTGCATACATGATATTAAACTTACAGAAATTATTATAGCAGATGTCTCTAATCAATGAATGAAGCGAGTGTAGCTATATATTTATTTTTTATAGCTGAATTATATTACAGATTCAATAATTAATACTTTCAATCTTGTGATCTCCCCAGTGTTTGTCCATAGTACTAGAGGCCAACATAATAGCTTGTTCAACCACTATTAGTACAAATCTTGCTTCTCATAGAATTATGCAGAAGCACAGCATATTTATTCTAACTATACTGTTTATATACACACACATCATTATTCTTCCATTTTATGCCCCTTTTGTTTTTGGTCTAGACCTGTCAAAGATAAGCACTCCATTGTCATTAAACCACTTTAGGTGCTTGAGCTTGATGACACGATCCAACACAGTGCAGCATTGCACAATAATAGTGAGTTATCTGAAGAAGTTGTTGACTATAGCCATTTACACCTCAACTTATTATTATGGCCCCACATTATATACCTTCTTTTTATACTTTTCTGCTGGATGGTTAAGACTGACATAGATCAAGACCTATATACCAAAACATCAAACAGCTTTTGTTTCTCATGGGGTCAGTGAAGTCCCCTCAGGGTTTATCTTGTAATTCTGCATGTTACTTTGTAGATCCTTCCTCTGTGTCATCCATGCGAATGAGTAATGGCCAATGCTTGACCAGGTTGCTCTCTTTGAGAGCCTGAGAGAAAGTTTTCTCTCCATGTAACTCTCCCCAGGCACACTATACATCATCAGTCTCTTTCCTCTGTGGTTGCATAATCTCCTTGATCAGAAAATTTGGGGCACAACTGAGTTTCATGATTTTACAGTACAGGTTCTCCTATGTCCTGAGTCTTCACTGACCTTGAAAGGCTAGGGCCAAAATGTTGGCTGGCCTTGTGGCTCTTCTATTTCTCCAATTTTGATCTGTAAACTTAGGCTGTTAACCATCGAGAAGAAAAGCTGATTAGTACCCTGCAGCACATGCTGTTCAGTTTGCCCTAACTATCTGACTCAATTCTTTTAGTTGTTGTTGGACACTTTTATTTGTAGTTCTTCTTTTGACTTCTTACACTAGCTTTCCTTTTCTTTTTCTTTTTTTTTTGTCTTATGAGATAGGGTCTCACTATGCAGTTCAGGCTGGCCTTAAGATCACTTTGTAGCTCAAGCTGGTCTCAAACTCACAACAATCCTCCTGCCTCAGCCTCCCAAGTGCTGGGATTACAGGCATGCACCACCACACCTGGCTTTTTTTTTTTTTTTTTTGACTTCTTACACTAGGGAGACTAAACGATATTTGCACATGTGTGTCTGGTTTATTTCACTTACGAGTATATGCTCAAGTGGAATCAACTTCAATATAAATGCTTCAAATTTATCATTATTTATAGCTGAGTAATAACGAATTTTTATATACTCTGTTGTATAGAAATACCACATCTTCTTCAACCATTCCTCATGTGATGGACATCTTGGTTGTTTCCAAGATTTTGCTATTACAAATTGTGATGCTATAAACATAGGTACACATATATCACTATGATATAATGTTTTCAGTTCCTCTTGGAAAATTCCCAGTAAGGGGGATAGCCGGCTTCAATGGGATTTCTAGTCCTACTCTTCTGAGGAGTCTCCATACTAATCTCCACAATGGCTGTACCAATCTACATTCCCACCAGCAGTGGAGAAGTGTTCCCTTTTCCCCACAACCTCTCCAACATTTGTTGTTGGTTGATTTCCTTATGATAGCCAATTTTTCTGGAGTGAGATGGTATCTCACTGTTGTTTTAATTTGCATTTCACGAGTATGGAGCATTTTTCATATATTTTATTCTCTTCTTTAATGTCATCCTCTGAAACATATGTATTCATCTCAGATGCCCATTTCTGAACTGGGTCTTTAAATTTGAGGGCCCTGTTATATCTTAGTTCTTTTTATATTCTAGAGAATAGACCTTTGTCTGATTGCTTATTAGTTAGGATTTTTTCAAAATTTGTGGGTTGTCTTTTCACTTTGTTGATAATTTCTTTTGATGTGTAGAACTCCTCAAGAAGAGTTACAAGACTGTTGATTCTTTCAAGTGTTTCCTGTGTGAATACATGAAGTCTTTCCTACCCCTATGTCTTCAAGAGTTTCTCCTACTTTCTTTTCCAGGAGATTGAGCGTTTCTGTTTTAATGTTTACATCTTTAATCCATTTTGACTTTAGCTTAGTGTATGGTGATAGAACTGGGTCAACTTTAGTTTTCGGCATGTAGAAACCAGGTTTTCCAGCACCATTTGTTAAAGAGGCTATGTCTCTTCCAGTTTGCTTGTTTGATGGCTTTGTCGAAGATCAGATGGCTGAATGTGTTTGTAGATGCCTCTGCATCTTCTAATCTATTCCACTGATCTTCAGGTCTATTTTGTTGCCAATACCATGTTGATTTTATCACAGTGGCTTTGTAGTATAATTTCAAATCAGGAATTGTGATGCCTCTTGTCTTGTCTTTATTGGCCAAGATTGCCTTTGCTATTCTAGGTCATTTATGGTTCCAAATAAACTTTAGGAATGATTTCTATAGGTCTGGGAGGTATGTTGGTGGCAATTTGATAGGGATTGCATTGAATCTGTACAGCAATTTTGGAAGTATAGTCATCTTCATGAAGTTGGTTCTTCCTATTCAGGAGGAGGGAATATCTTTCCATTTCCTGAAATCCTCTATAATCTCTTTTCTTAAGGTGTTGTAATTTTCCATGAAAAAAATCTTTGACTTTCTTATTTAAGTGAATTCCAAGGTATTTTATTTTCCGTGGTGCTATTGTAAAAGTGTGCTTGTTATCTGTGTACAGGAATGCTATTGACTTTTGAGTGTTGATTTTGTATCCTGCTATGCTACTGAATTTCTGTATCAGTTCTAATACTTTCTTGGTGGAATTTTTGGGGTCTTCCAAGTAAAGTATCATGTCATCTGCAAATAGTGATAATTTAACTTTTTCTTTACCTTTTTTTATTCCTCTTATTTCTCCCTCTTTTCTAATGGCTGTTGCTAATGATTCCAAAACTATATTGAATAGGAGGGGTGATAGAGGACATCTTTGTCTTTGTCTTGCACCTGAATTAAGAGTAAAAGATTTCAGTTTTTCCCCATTTAGGATTATATGAGCTTTTGGGTTGACATCGATGGCTTTTATCAAGTTAAGATAGAGTCCATCTATTCCAATTTTCTGTATGACTTTGAACATGAATGAATGTTAGATTTTGTCAAAAGCTTTTTCTGCATCAATTGAGATGATCATGTGGTTTTTAGATTTCAGTCTATAAATATAGTGTATTACATTTATAGATTTTTGAATATTGAACAATCCTTGCTTCCCTAGGATGAATCCTACCTGGTCATGGTGTATGATCTTCTTGATAATTTGCTGTATTCTATTTGCTAAGATTTTATTGAGGATTTTTGCATCTGGGTTCATGAGGGAGATTGGCCTATAGTTCTCCAATTTAGTTGTGTCTTTCCCTGGTTTTGGAATAAGTATAATATTCGCCTCCCAAAATGATTTTGGGAGGACTGCTTCCTTTTCAATTTCACTGAAGAGTTTGAGGAGGGTAGGGATTATATTTTCTATAAGTTTCTTGTAGAATTCAGCTGTGAATCCATCAGGATCTGAATTTTTCTTTGTCAATTGGTTTCTTATTTTGTTTCTTATTTCACTGGCTATCATTGGCTTAATGAGAGTTGTTATATCTTCTTGGTTCAATTTTGGTAATTTGTACCTTTCATGGAATCGGTCCATTTGTTCTGTGTCTTCTGTTCTGTGAGCATAAAGATTCTTGAGGAAACTGTGATAATCTTCTGAATTTCTGTTGGGTCTGTGGTGATTTCATCCTTCTCATTCCTTACTGCATGTACTTGAATTTTTTCTTTCCTCTTTTTGATGCGGTTGGCTAGAGGCTTATCAATTTTATTTAGTCTTTTAAAGAACCAACTTTTTGATTGGTGGATCCTTTGAACTGTTTTCTTCATCTCAATTGAATTAATTTCTCCTCTAATATTATGATTTCTTCCCGTCTTTCCTCTCTGTGTTTGCTTTGCTCTTCTTTTTCTAGATGTCGGAGGTGCAACATTAGGGTGTTTACTTGTTCCTGTTCTGTTTTCCTAATGTGTGAGTTCATAGCTATGATTTTCCGTCCAAGAATTTCTTTCATCGCATCACTTAAATTCTGGTAATTTGTGCTTGAATTTTCATTGAATTGTAGATATTGTTGAATTTCTTGTTTAATTTCTTCTGTGATCCAT
>PVKA01008968.1:37378-47698 GCA_004027165.1 Ctenomys sociabilis
TTTTTTTTTTTTTTTTTTTTTTTTTTTTTTTTTTTTTTTTTTTTTTTTTTTTTTTTTTTTTTTTTTTTTTTTTTTTTTTTTTTTTTTTTTTTTTTTTTTTTTTTTTTTTTTTTTTTTTTTTTTTTTTTTTTTTTTTTTTTTTGTCGTTTAGTTCCAGTTTCATTGCACTGTAGTCAGATAATATGCATGGGATAATTTCTGTTTTCTTGCATATACTTAAACATGACCTCTGGTCTATTTTGGAAAATGACTGGTGTGCAACTGAAAAAAATGTGTATTCAGCTGTGGTTGAATGGAACACTCTTTATATGTCCACCACGTCCATTTGTTCCAAGCTCTGGTTCAGTTCTGCTACTTCCATGCTAATTTTTTGTCTGGTTGATCTATCTTTTTGAGATAAGGGTGTGTTAAAGTCTCCTGTTGATTTTGTGTTGGATATTAAGTTTTTCATGTCCATTAAGATTTGTCTTACATAGTTGGGTGCTCCTGTGTTTGGTGCATAGATATGTATGAGTGTTACCTCCTGCTCTTGAATTTTTCTTCTGATTACTATGTAGTGGTCTTCTTTGTGTTGCTTATTCCTTCTTGGTTTGAAGCTGAGACTGTCTGAGAACAGAGTTGCTACTCCTGCTTTTTTCTGAGGTCCTGGGGCATGTAGTATTATTTTCATCCATTGACTTTGAGCCTATGAATGTCCTTTTGAGTTAGGTGTGTTTCTTGTATACAGCATATTGTTGGACTTTGTTTCCTAATGCACTGTGCCAGTCTATTTCTCTTAATTGGTGAATTGAGTCCATTTATATTGATGTTATAATTGAAATGTGTTGACTTATGTTTGTCATGACATTTACCTGCTATTGTTTACTCCTTTGTATCCTATGTTCAATTATCTGTCTGGTTTAGTTGGTTCCTTTTGTTCTCATTCGTTGAGTTCTGGTCTTCGTGGTCTCTCTCTAGAACTGCTTTCAGTAGCCTGTGTAGGGATGGCTTTGTCATCATGAAATTCTTTAGTTGTTCTTTGTCGTGAAAGTATTTCACTTCTTCATCAAACTTGAAAGAGAGTTTTGCAGGGTATAATAGTCTGGGTTCCAATTTGTTTTCATACAGGACTTGAAGAACTGTGCTCCATGCTCTACTTGCTTTGTGGTTTGTGGAGAGAAGTCTGCTGTAATTCTGATGGGTTTTCCTTTGAATGACATCTACTTCTTCTCTCTAGCAGCTTTCAGTGTATTTTTCTTGTATTGGATTTCTGGGATCTTGACTATTGTATGTCTCGGTTTGTTTTTACTTGGGTTGAAGTTATTTGGTTCCTGTATGCTTTGGTTACCCAAATGTTGGATTGTTTCTTGATATTTGGGAAATGTTCTGCATTTACTTCTCCCCAAATTCTTTTTATGTCATTTATATTGGCTCCTTCATTCTCATTGATGCCAATTAATCTCACATTCTTCATCCTGGCATCATCTTGCAGGTGATGGATTATTTTTTTCCTGCATTCTCGTTGTTTTTAAGAGATCCTTTCTGACCTTTTCATTAGCTGCACCAACGTCTTCAAGATCTGAAACTCTGTCTTCGCTTTCACTCAAACAGTTTTGTAGACTCATGATTGATATTTTTAATTCTTCTATATCTCTGTGACTCTGTTTCATGCATTCTATTTCTTTTCTGTATTGCTCATTCAAGGAATCCATCATATTTCTGATCTTCTCTATCTTTTTTATTCATGTCCTCTTTAGAGGTATTTATTAATTCTTTTTCTGCATAATTTCTTCCAAGTTTGGGTTCCTCTATATATTTCCGGGCTTGTTTCTGTATTTCAAATGGTATGATTTCAAAGAATTGTTTGTTTTCGAAGATTTCTTTTTGATTTCAAAAATTATTTCTACTTTGAGTTCCTCATGTCCTTTCTGCTGTTGTTTCTTTGCTTCAGACGCTGTTAATTCATATGTTTCAGCTGAAATAGTGCTCTCTGCACTTGTTCTTGGTGAACATTGGTTTTCCCCCAGATGTTTCTTGATTTGAATCTTTTTTTCAGATGCTATGTATTCAGATATTTCTTCTTTTATTTCAGGAATTAATTCTTGTCTGAGTTCCTCCATAACTTTCTGCTATTGTTCTTTTGCTTCTGTATCTGTTAATTCATTCATTGCAGCTGAGCTAATGTCCTCTGCACTTAGTGGTGAACTCGTGGCCTGAGATTGCATTTTTCTCCTTGTCTTTTCAATAGCACTGACCTCTGATCTTTGGTGTAGAACTTTGGTGCATCTATAACCTTAGTGTGTAATGAGATTCAGGTGCCAGTCTGTTAAGTTTGAGATTATCCAGTAATGCCTGGCCTGAATCTAGCTATGATGTTCAGTTCTTTTTTGCTGCAGCTCCTGTGGTTCCTCTCTGTTGGTTCCCTGGTCAGGGGAGCATGAACTTGGATGCAGAGCTAGTAGTGAAAATTCCCACTATCTTGGCTGGCTTTGGGGTGGGGATCCGGAAAGTTGCTGGGGTCGGCCCTAGTGTCTCAGGTAGGTCGCTCTCTAGGTAGGTGGGCCTGGGCTTTGGTGGATCCGCTCGGCTCCCAAAAGGATAGTGGATGTTCTTATTCACCGGGTAGGCTGTCCTGGGTCAGCCAAGCTGTGCTGGGTCTGGGACTGAGGGCCGGAACCAGAGATGGTTAGAAACGTCCCTCCGTCATGGTGGGCCTGGAGCTCTCACTCATCTGCCAAGCTGTGCTGCTTCTGGGGCCCCGGGATGGACTCGGGGATCCCTGGAAAAGGGAATCGCTGTGAAATGTCCCTCCAGCGTGGTGGGCCTGGAGCTCTCAGAGTAGTGGTCTCAAAAGGCATGTTCATGACAACTGTGATGGAGGCTTGGTTTGGAAGAAGTCCTTCCAAATGTAAAGGAAGTAAAGATCTTGAACTGAGATCCACAGACATTATGTGGATTGGGCTGTGCTGAAGGACAGAGATGTGGATAATAGAAAGAGGCAGATTTGAGGTGGAGCGAGGCAAGAGGGCCCTGTGGAGATGAGGGTAAGAAGGATGCTGCCATGGACCAGGGAATTTGGAGCTGCCAGAGCCTGGAAGGGGTGATGGAGGTTTCTCTCCAGAGCACTTGGAAGAAGCATGGCACTGTGGTTACTTAGATTTCAGCTTTTGGGCCTCCAGATCTGTGAGTGAATATACTTCTGTGGCTCTGAGATACCCAGTCTGGAATAATTTGTGTTGGGAAACTAACTCAGCCTTCTGTGATCCTCCCCTCCACTTTGAGGTGGGGATTATTGCCTTTCTTTCATTGATTATAAGGTTCAGAGCTCGTATTTTATTGTTTTCTAAATGAGGGGTGGAACCCAGGGTCTTCACCTGAGCTACATCCCAGCACTACTCCATTTTTACTTTTTAGACATGATTTCCCTAAGTTGCTGAATTTCCAAAGATGGGCTCTAACTTCCAATCCTCTTGCCTCAGCCTCCCAAAGTGCTGGGATTACAGACATGTGGTAGCATGCATAACTCAGTGCTTTGAGGGTGTTTTCACATCATAGGCACAAGATAGGAGTGTGGTTCTAGAGCTTGGGGACCCTCCTGACAGTTGCTGAGTGTCATGAGTGAAGGGCAGTTTGCTGTGTCCCTGCTGGACCCTGAGGATTACATAGGTGCCCGGGGCTCCTGCCTGGCACTGTGGGGTCCAGAGCCACTTGAGGCCAATGTGATGACTATGTGTCTTGGTTACTTTTTGTTGCAGAGACAAAACACCTGACACCCACAAGTCAAAGTAGGGAAGGTTTATTTTACCTCACAGTTTGTAGAAGTTTCAGCCCAGAGTTGTCTGGTTCCAAAGCCAGGTAGCATAGCTGAAGGGCATCTCAGAGAAGAAATGGTTCATGGGTGGCAAGCAGAAGATGGCAAGCAGCAAGCTTTGCCCTCCTTCTTATCTCATTCAGGCTGCAAACACTTCAATTGGTGCCACACACACCCAGCATGGGCCTTCCCATTATCCACAGCTGGATGTGTGCTAGACTGATGGAGTGATCATCCTTAATACCCTATCACACACCATAATCCAGCACTTTATACCCCTGATCCAGCCACGACCCAGAAGCTCCTCAAAAGAGGGCATGAAGGTCTTGGAGACAGCTAGATACAGGCTATACAACTATGACTACCTTAGAACTAGGGAAAGCCTAGAAGTAAGAAGTTCCCTAAGGGGGAACTCGAGTTTCAAAATTGAAATTAAATATATATAAGACAAAACTAATCATTTCACAGTGAATAATTCAGTGGCAATTAATATAGTCACCATATTGGACAACCACCATCTCTAGAATATTTCCATCACCGTGAAAGGAAACGCTGTATCATTTAAGCTATAGTTCTGGTCCTCTTATGTTCCCCAGTGTGTTGGGGAACTTGACTATTCTGGAAGTTATACAGAAACGGAATCACACACACTATGTGACTCCAGGGATTGGTGTGTTTCCCTTAGCATCATGTTTCTGGGGTTCATCCAATTTGTAATCTATATCACCTTGGTGAGTGGACAAGACATTGAGGACAGCTCTGTTGGAGGAAGACACTTGCCTAGGCTGTGTGAGCCTCTGGGTCCATTTTTATGTCATGGAAGGTGGGGGTAGAGGAAAGGCCAGCTGAAGAGCTTTAGCACTGGGGCTGGCACCACAGTCACTGCCCTGTGATGTGGCCACCCGGGGTCACAACCCCTCTCTCCCACTTTCCCTCCACAATTTTATTTATTATAAGCACACATTTGCAGGAGATACAAAGTACATCCTTTTGGCGCATTGATCCATGTGCATACCTCCCATGTCCCAGCTCTTTCCTTCTTCTCCTTTCCCTCCCACTCTGATCCCCTCCCTCCATCTTTTTGTTTTTGTTTTTGGTACAGGGTCTCATTATGCAGTTTGGATTCATAGTGATCCTCCTGTCTCAGCCTCCTCAGTGCTAGAATTACAGGTGTGCACCACCAGGTTCTGGGGCAGTTCAACTGGGTGTTATCAGTTTACCATTAGTTTTAATCTGTCGCACAGCATTTTGGTCTCAAGGTACATCCTATGGATGACTCGATCTTATCTTTCTTTGCGGTCCAGCAGTAATTCATTGTGTGTAAATATCTCATTTTCTTTATCAGTTTATATGTTGATGGACATATAGACTGCTTCTAAGATTTAGCTATTGTAAGTCATGGGTGTGCCTGTGTCACTACAGCACAATGGCTTTAACTATTTAGGGAAGACACCCAGAAAGGAAATAGCTGAGTTAAATGGAATTCATAGTTCTAGTTTCTGAAGCATCTCCAAACAGATTTGCATAGTGTGTGTACCAGTTTACATTCCCACCAACAATATAGAAGGGTTCATTTCCTCTCCTGCAGCCTCTGAAGCATTGGTTGCTATTTGATTTCTTGATGACAGATGCTTCCTTTGGAATAAGAAGGAATCTCAGTGTTGTTCTAGTTTACATTTCTCTAGCAGCCAGTGATGCTGAACATTTCTGTCTTGCAGTTAGAGGCCATTTGTACTTTTTCTGAGCAGCATCTATTTATTTCAATTGCCAGTTTTTTGTTTGGATCTTTTATCTTGGGGTTTAATTGATTTGAATCTTTTATATATTCTAGGCGTCAGACCTGTCTGAGAAGCAATTGATGACTTCTCATTCTGTAGGTTGTCTCTTCACTCTGTCAGTTGCTTCTTTTGCTGAGCAGATGCTTTTTAATTGAATGTGATTCTGTTCTCACCACTGTGGTTCTGGTGAGAAAGTCCTTGACTGCACCTATGCCTTAAACAGTTTCCATTTTAGCATTTAGTTCTTTGACCCATTTTGATTTTCTCTCAGTACATGGTAAGAGATATAAATCTAGACTCAATTTTCGGCATGCTGATAGCCAGTTTTCTCAAGTGGGACACAGTGCCAAAATGGTTATAAAGTTGGATTGCTGGCGGGTGTGTAATACACACATTTAGTCTTCAGAATATTTCTATTGATGCATTATTCATTTTAATTTAATAAGTATATTAAACAATGAATACTTAACAAGAAAAATATCAAAAATATTGAATTTTAAAATATTATTGAATGTTTACAACAAGCATCAAAATTTTCAACATGGTCTGGTTTTTCATGTACAAAGTGGAAAAGTGATAACAAATAAATTCCTATATGAACTACAAAGAAAGTACTAATAGAACTCTACAAATAAAATAATCTTTACTTTAATGATCATACCTAAGGTAGTCTGTGCATGTGACAGCAGCACACCCCACACACATGTAAGGCTTACACTGTGCTTTGCATTGTAGCCTTTTTGTAGGAGATAGTTGACATCTTGCTGGTCTTGGTGTCTTGCCAGGAGATTCTTACTATATTATACAATATACAGTTAAGAGAAACATAAAATATCAATAAAATTAAATTCTTAATATATATTGAGTGTTTAGAACAGATATCAACATTTTCATATTAGCTGTGCCTTTTCTATTTCCAAGCAAACGTGTTACACTCGAGATCCACTTCGCACAGGAAAGCTCCTTGTTCACACACAAGACAGCTTACACTGTTAGGACACATATTTTGTGTTCCTGTCTTTTTTGTAGGGTCCAGTTCTCATCATTTGTTTTTCTGTTTTCCATAAGTCTTTGTGAAGCTGTGCCTGTGTGTTCACCTGTCTGCTCACCAGCGTGCCCCACAATTTTTTTTTGTGGTTTTCCCTGGATAGAAACATTTTGTTTATCCTCTGCTGTGAGTAATCTCTTATGAGCTCCAGTCCCAATCCTCCAAGTACAGTTCTCCCTAGTATTTTGCATTTGTTATTTTTTTGTAAATTCTCCAACTATTTATGAAACACAATCATTGGCTAGCACTTTGTGTTTTCAGTGACATAATAGTTGCTCCATAACTCATCAACAACATCTTCCCTGCTTTTGATTTTGTTGTAAAAAGCTTCCATTTTCAACCTCTGTTTTGTCAGCAGTAAGTTTGTTTTTATTTGCCATATAGGAGGCTAATGGTACATCTTTCTGAAATTCACAGATTGTATTATACAAGTGTCTGTGTTGCAATTGCAATACTTCATTTGGAATTTCTGCTTTGTTCCTGTGTACAGTTCCTAGTTGATCAACTTGTGCTCAGTTACAAATGAAACATCCATTGGAAACTGGTAAACCAATTATGGTTGTCACATTCTGGTTAATTTTGGATGATGGGAGCAACAAGTCTGTTCACAACATCATTTGGTTTATTACTATACAAAAATGGACCTGATGGATGAATTCCAGAATAAATTTGCTAATTGAAAGCATAAGTTTTTACATCCACAAAGGCATAAATTTCTGAAAAAAAAGTTTTGTGCATATACTTCTTGAAGGTAGTGACTATGAAATGCTTCCCAATGCTAATTCCTAATTATCTATTCAGATCTTATGTGAATTGTTTGGAAATTACCCGCAAACTTCTCAAACAATAGCAGCTAGACTGGCAGTTCCTTTTCTTTCATGATGGATGATTTTGTCATCAAACCTCAGGCAATTTTGAAGGAAACCAAATTTCCTCAGTGTCATTGTTATTCTACAAACCTCAAGCCTACACCCATCGCTTTTCCATAAATCATTCACATCCCCAGAAGTACTATGAGAAAGCATTGCTGAGCACAGCAGACTTATGAATGCTTTCAGTTTTGCTAGTGGGATGCCATAATAAGTACATTATTGAATATGACTATTGCTACATATAAAACATTTTACTCATACTTTAGCATTTATGTATTCCACAATATCTTGTAGCATTTCTTCTGTTACAACCAATTTCCAACAGCAGTGCTGGCATTCCATCTAGTAGCTTTCATCCCTGCCAAGATCCTCACTACACTGTCAGACCAAATGCTATCATTGTATCACTCCATTTCATTGCATGACCACTTTGTACCATTCCAGCTCGTCAGATATGCACCTACCTCGTTGTTTTCATTATCATCTAAATCAAGAAGGTCTGCATTCTCTGTGCCTGTATCAGTTGATTGTTGCTCTATTCACTGTCATAGGAACTTTGGCTCATGTGGCCTACATGAAAGTCATTATCATCTTCATCATCAATGCATGAACAATCTGATGATTCACTTTTCACCTCCTCCAAAACTTGAAAATCTGGTTTTACATGTGCCATTGTACTAAAGTGGACTATTTCTCCTATAAAAGGAAACTTTTCAAAAAAGCAAATCTTAAATGCAAAGACATTTACCAAGAACATTTTGTGTAAAACACGTGTTGTGGCTTTGGAGTAGATGAAACAGATGGGTCTTTGCTTTCCTTATGCACAGCTGCTGTGGGTCAAGCCCAAATTTCATTATAGTAAAATAGAAGTTTTCATAACAAAAGAGTGCTGTGGGTATATTTTACCCCCTTTGTTGCTCAGATAAACACATTGAAATCCTGTTACAAAAAAAAAAAAAAAAAAGAAATCCTGTTACAGGGAGCATTATGTGTGCAAAAATCCTGGTTTGACACATGTGTGCACACACCTTGCTGTTCAGGATACCAAGGGGCTGAATGCAAAGACTGCTCCCTGTGTCCCCCATGTGCACTGAGACACACAGCTGGCTGCTAAAGTACAAACTTAGTATGCTGACTTGTGTGCTAGAGTACAAATGTATGAGGTGGGTTGTTGTAACCCAGTGTTGTGCTCTAACAATGTTAAAGAGACTATATTTCCTCCAGGGTATGTTTCTGGCCCTATGTCAAAGATCAGCTAGTTGAATATGCCTAGGATTGCTCCTGCACCCTCTATTCTGTTCCATTGCTCCACACTCTGTTTTTGAGCTAGTTTTATCCTGTTTTTATTACAATAGCTTTTTGTTTTTTTTCAAGCATCATCTTAGGATTGCACATTGCTGTTCTCAATGTAGTTGCTTAGTTTGCAGTATATCAGCATAGGGAGTTAGTCAAGGTGAGAATTCTACTCATTATCTTCTATTTTCAAAACATTCATGGAAATTCTTACAGGACGAATGCCTTAGCCATCTTGCATATATACATTTGTGGGTTTTTGCCCCTACCTTATTTGCTATCTTCTCTCCTTTCTCTTTCTTCATTGTTTAATCCTTAAGTTCTATTACTTTCCATTTAACTGTGTCCATTATACCTTTCAGTTTTTATTTCTTCTTTTTAAGTTCTTACACTAGGAAGACAATTTGATATTTACACAAATGGGCCTGGTTTATTTGCTTATTAGTGTAGCTTTGTAATATAACTTTAAATTCAGATTCTTGCCACTTTGTTTTTGTTACCCAGGATTGATTTTGCTATTCTGGGTCTTTTCCCATTCCATTCAAATTTTAGCAATGTTTTCTCTAGGTCTATGGGGAATGCTGTTGGTATTTGATTGAGATTTCATTAAATCTGTAGAACAGTTTCAAAAGTGTGGTCATTTTCACTGCACTGATTTTTTCCTGTCTAGGAATAAGACTATTTCTTCATTTCCTGATGTCATCCTTGATTTCCTCTTTCAGAGGACTGTAGTTTTCACAGAAATGTTATTTAATTTTGCATGTTGATTTTGTATCCTTCTACATTTGTACTATTATTTCTAGGAGGCTTTTGATGGTAAATTTGTGTGTGTGTTGTGGAGAGGATCATGTCACCTACAAGTAATAATAATTTGACTTTTCCCTTTCTTATACATGTTCCCTTTTTTCTTTGGCATGATTGCTCTGGCTAATGTTTCAAGTACTATGCTGAACAAGAGAGGTGATGGTGGGTACCCTTGTAGTTTTTATCTGATTTTAGAGGGAAAGCTGTCAGTTTTACACCACTGAATCTAATGTTGGCCACAGGCCAATCATAAATGGCTTTCATCAGACTGAGAAAGGTTTTTCTGCACTCATTTTCTTCAATTATATTTAAAATTTTGAGTGTGTATTTGATTTTGTTCAGGGCTTTTCTGAGTCTATTGAGAAGATCCTTGTATCTGTCATGTATTAAATTTATTGAATTGCACATGTTAGGCCATCCTTGCCAGCAGGGTGATGAAGCCTGCTTGGTCATGATCCATGGTAGTTTTGACAATTTGTTGCTTTCTGTTTGCCAGTATCTTGAGGAATTTTTCTCCTACGTTCATTGAAGGAATTGGCCTGTAGCTTTCTTTTTTTGGTTGAATCCTTTTCTGGTTTTAGAATCAAGGTATTTCTACCTTCCAAGCATGAGTTAAAAAAGTACTCCCTACCTTTTAATTTCATTAAAGTGTTTGAGAAATATTGACATTAGATCTTCCCAAGTTCTTGTACATTTTGAGAGTGAATCAGTGAATCAGTTAATTCTGGGATTTTC
>PVKA01008968.1:47798-70695 GCA_004027165.1 Ctenomys sociabilis
TTTTTTTTTTTTTTTTTTTTTTTTTTTTTTTTTTTTTTTTTTTTTTTTTTTTTTTTTTTTTTTTTTTTTTTTTTTTTTTTTTTTTTTTTTTTTTTTTTTTTTTTTTTTTTTTTTTTTTTTTTTTTTTTTTTTTTTTTTTTTTTTTTTTTTTTTTTTTTTTTTTTTTTTTTTTTTTTTTTTTTTTTTTTTTTTTTTTGTTACTGCTTCAGTTTCATTGTCTGTTAACTGGATTGTAGGGTTTTATATCTTTTTTGTTCAGTTTTGTTAATTCATGTATATCACTTTTTTTTCAGAATGCTGCAAGTTATTGGCATATAAATTTGTGAACTCATGGTTCTTTGGATCATGAACTTAATTATTTCCATGATTCTGGTAACAAACTAAGGTGAATGAGAACTGAATCAAACTCATTGATTAGAATCACTGTTGACCTTATCGGGAAATTTGATATGGTCCTCATCTGATTCAGCCTGCAACCAGAACTGTGGAGAGAATTAAACTCAAGACCTAAGCAGTGCTAATAATTCTCTGGGTATTGACAATGTCTATTTTTATTTCAACTTTTTCATTTCTAACTGCATAGATTTGATGAATATTTTCTTTCTTTCTTTTTTTTTTTGTAAAACTATATAAGTATTTGCTTATTTGGTTCATTCCTTTGAAGAACCAGCTTTTTGACTCCTTGATTAGTTTTTAAATTTCAATTTCATAGATTTTTGTTCTGAAACATATAATTCACTTCCTTGTAATAACCTCATGTTTGGATTGTTTTTGTATTTCTAGGACCATTGGTGCATCATTACAGTCTTTATTTAGGGTTAGTTTATTTTTCTAATGTGGCCATTCACAACTATAAGTATCCCTCTGAGGACTGTTTCTATAAGTTCTGATAGGTTGTACTGGCATTATTATTTGATTCTAGAAACTGTTATTTCTTCCTAGATTTCTTCTGTGATCAACTAATTATTCAAGCATACATGTTTTGAATGTCCATGTTTGCATAATATCTGTGGTTCATTTTGCCATTGATTTCTCATTTCATTGTGCTATGACCTGATAATATGCATGGGATGATTTTGATTCTTTTGCATTTACTTAAGCATGCTCTACTGACTTGTCAATGGTCTACTGTAGAGAAGGTTCGAAGTACTGCTAAGCAGAATGTGTATTCTTGTTGAAAGGTTTTGTTGAACTCTGACATGTTTTGCTGATATATTTGTTTACATGATCAGCTTGTAATAATGAGGTATTGAGGCCTCTCATCACAACTGTTTTGATGACTCCCTGATCATCTTTGTGGGGTAGTGCTTTTTTTTTTTTAATGAAGCCAGGTGTATCGGTGTTTGGTGCATACATATTTACAACTGTAATCTCTTCTTGCTGAATGTTTCCTATATGGAATTTTTCCTATGTGGAATTTTTCCCAGTACATGGAATTTTTCCAATATATAGTGACTTTATTTGCCTCTTCTGATCAGTTTTTGCTCAAAATTTACTTTGTCTAAAATGAGAATAGCTCTTCTTACTTTCTACAGGTTCTTATTGTGTGGAGTATTACTTTCTGACATTTGACTTTAGTCTATGAATTTCTTTTTTGTGTCCCAATCACCTTTATATATGAAGCAGCTTGAGTGCCACAGGCCTTGGTGAAAGACAGAGGCTGGAGGTAGCCCTGGAGCTGCCTGCTTTCTCTGAGCTGCACTGTGCTAATCTCTCAACAAAGGTAATACCATCTCTCTCTTCATCTTCAGGCAATACTGAGTGGCTACTATTGTGATGGCTGTTTCATAAGATCCAAGTTTCCCTTCAGGAGCTCCTGCTCTATGGAGAGAATATATGCAGGTGTTCTGAACACAGCAGCCAAGACAACTTCTTTGTGGTACCCATGGCATGTAAAGCGGAGCTCAGGAATAATGCACCTTCCCAGATCACCTTGTTGAATATTCACGTAACCCTTAAGAGAGACATCAGGGGCTGCGGAGATGGCTCAGTGGAATAAGCACTTCCTGGCAAATACAAGGGCCTGAGTTCAATCCCTGGTTCTGCCAAAAAGAAAAAAAAAAGCTAGTTCTTAAGAGAGACATCATCTGTCATCCCATTTGGAAATTAGGATACAGATACTGAAGTGACTGAGACACTTGACCAAGGGATTTGAATCCATATTGGGCATACCTGTCCAGGGTCTGGCCTATCTGCACACCTCTACCAGGGACAGCAGTGCTGTGGCTTTTCTCCTTTGTGTTCTGCACTGTCAGTTCTCAACTGTACCACTAAGGTTGAGGGGATTTATATGACTCAACTTTGAGGTTCTCAGTAACAAGTTCTCCTTAAAATCACACACCTCCTTGAGTGTGTGTGTGTGTGTGTGTGTGTGTGTGTGTGTGTGTGTGTGTGTATGCCTTTTCCCTCTCTTGGTTTTTCCTGGAAAGTGTCTGATTAGGCTCCAAGACCCTGTCCGCTCTAACATTTCTGAGTTTGGAGAAGAGAGCTTCCATTTACTGGCTTTGAGGAAATGAAAATGATTGCTCCTGGTACTGAACCAGAAATGGAAAACAAAAAAAATATAGGAGCAGGGACATGGAGAAGAAGAAACAGGTTTTCAGGGAGAAAGCTGGTTGGGAGCTGCAAATATTTATGTAAAAGTGACATGGCATGGATCTTATTTGTGTACAGGCATGTCCGTGCTCCTGTGGACAGGACTGCAGCCAAGGACCTTGGGAAAAGTGTACATGAATGCAGGAGGAGTGCTAAAACTAAGGCCAGCCACCAGAGGACTGGAGCACAGACTTCTGCTAACTAGTTATTGACAAGAAGTCAGGGAGGCTGGGGGAGCAGGCCTTGACTGTGAACAGGGGTTGCAGGGGAGTGGAAAGGGGCTGATGCAGACTCTTGGAGCACAGCAAGTGCCCCTCTCTGAGGCAGATGTTGGGGAAATGGAGCAATCTGAGAAGACCATGGGAGGTGAGCTTCTGCTCCCACATGAGGGGTTCCTGAGATTGCTGGTGACAAGCTGGGAAAGGACATGAAATAAAAGGCATTAACCATACCCAGCACCTCATGCAACCAGGTTTTGTGCTGCCCCGTCATGGATTGAACCCTTATCTCAAGCCTGAGATGCAGCATTGCTATCTTTTTCTAATATCTGCCGGCCCCAAAGCACAACAGGTCTTAGATCATCTCCTTAGGGACATAGTGCCAAGAGGTGGGTGAGCTTCAAGCTCTGGAGCATAGTAGCATAGTAGACAAGGGGTGCCAGGCATGAAGAGTGGTGCCAGGTCTAGGAGCATGTCCCTTCTGCAGGGACGGCTTGGCTCTCTGTTTAGCTGAGCAGCACCTGCTCATCCTTTGATGAATCAGCTCCAAGATACCTGGGCCACTTGTCTTTCTGTCCCCAGGGAGATTCAGGAATGAGCTGTCCCACCTGTATTCCAGGCAGGGCCCTTGCTGTTTCTTCTTATAGTCTTCTGCCTACTAGACTATAAGGCCCTCCAGGGCAGGCTGGAGCAGGAACTTCTGACCATCAGCCCCTGCCCTGGACTCATCATTTCCAAGAGCATCCAACAGTCCTTGAACAAGCACCGTGTTCCAAATACTTCGAGAACAGCCACTCATTTCACTGTCACATGGTTCCATGAGGTGGATATTATTTCTTCTCTTTGTTACAGTGAGGCATAAAAGCCAAGAATCACAGTGACTGGATGGATAGAAGTTAGTTTACTGCTGCATAAACCAGGAGTCTCTGGTAGGGAAGGGGAAAGGAAGAAAAGGCTCATGCCCAGGGCCTGGTTGTTGTTTGCGCAGGTTTCAAGTGTCTCACAACTGCCCTTTGCCCAGAAGAATTCACACTTAGAGAGAGGTGGGAGAAGCCATGGGGCTGCCTTCCAGAGGAGGTCATGCCTGCTACCTACTGGGGTGGCTCTAAGATAATGACAGCACAGAGGTGGCCCTTGCCTCACATGAGCCTGGCTCTGTGGTGCTAGTCAGGCACGAGGCTCCCCAGCCCTGCGCTTGGCCTCCTGAAGCCCCCTCCTTGCCCCTGCCTGTCTTCCTTACTCCCTTTCCCAAGAGCCCTTCCTCCCCGCATGGCACCCACCCTCACCCTGTCTCTGGCTCTGCCTCCAGGGAACTGGATCAGGATAGCAGCACGCTGCTTGCCTGCCTCATCTAGGACCCCTGCTCCCAGCTGGTGGGGCTTCTTGGGGCTCAGCACCCTGTCAGACACTGGGAAAGAAAGGGGGTTAGTGAGAGTGGTGGCAGAGCTCAGCCCGGGAGTTAGAGGCACTCACTGCTTCTCCCACCTGTGCTGCTGGCAGAAGAAGCTGCATGCAGGAAGGATGGGGAAATGAGCATGGTGACGAGGAAACAAAACTGAGGTGCACAAGCCCTAAGAGACGTAGCCTAGTCATGCACTCAGGACACTGGCAGTCTGCTGGCACGAACTCTGTGCTCGCATTTCTGTCACCATATGCAGCAAGATGTGCTGGTAGTACTTGGTGACTTAGGGTGCTGAGGTCTTTACTGGGGAAGGTCTTGCATCCCCACAGTTGGGTGGCAAGGTTCACATGACTGAGACACCTCGACCGGAATTATAAAGTCAATGTGGTGACATAGGCCAAGCTGTGTCTTTACAGAGATCACCCAAACTAAGGGGTCATCGGGACCGGTGTTTCTAGATTTTGAAGACAGCCTCAAGACACCCAGAGAGACCAGGGTGGGAGGAAGGAGGCAAGTTAAGTCAGAGTCTGAGATGGCAACAGCTACAGTTCTCTAAGAGTTTGAACTTTCTAAACTGGCTTCTTACTCTGGCCTCCTGGTGACGTGCTCTGCTCTAGAAAAAGTTGCTTCTTTTTGAGATAGAAAATTTCTGGAGTGTTCTGGGCATGAGCTTGCCCGAGTCTCACCCAGCTCCATCACTGCAGAGCTGCGTGGCTCTGAATGAGCAACTTCAGCTCTCTGTGTCCCAGTTTGTAATCTGGAGAGGAGGTGCTTCAGCTTGGGGGTGGGGATGGCACACACAGCTGCATCCCTTGAGAAATAGGATGCCTCTGTGCATGGCCATGGTCACTGTTATTTATTATCAAACTCCTTTTCCCTCCCCATGGGGGGCTTGCCCCTAGGCCAGTGTGATCTGTCTCTGAGATCTTAGCTCCTCTGTCTCAGCCTTGTGGCAGGCTTCTCTGGTCCCCAGCCTAGAACTGGCCTCTTTTGCTTGAGTTATTTAATGAGGAAGGGACGACAGTGGGGTAAGGAGGGGGACTTGCTTCAATATCGAACCTAAGTGTCTGTCTCTCCCCAACTCTTCGGGATTCCAGGTAAGGGACATTGACACTCAGTACTTTAAACTACCAAGAGTAGTGCAAACAGGTAATGATGGACAAACTTGTAAATTTTAAGTAAAACCTGTGTGGCTCTGCGCAAAGCATGTACCCATGGTATTCCAAGAGTGTCGTCACATTTAGTGGCCTCTCAGGACCTAACAGTGACCTTCCATGATCATTTAATTAACTGAAACTCAAGTAAAATTGTAATAAATTCTATTTTGGAGCAATAAAATACCAAAACACAAGACAGCATGAGTTCTTATACATGTGCCTTCATTTTTCATCTGCTTGAATGTTCTGGAAAATAGCCACTAATATATGAAAAGTCATGCTGATAGGGGTGCATATTTTCCTTTTGCCTTTGGCTCCCACATGGTTTGGCAAGATGCTGGTCTCTGTTTATGTTTTGCATGGCTAGTTTAGCATGGATGTCTTTGCATTAATTTCGATTTTTAAAAATATTAACTTAAATATCAATCTTTTCACCACTTGTGCTCCCCTTTACATTTTGCACCCAGGGTGCAGCCTTCTTGGCTTCTCCACCATTCTTGCCCTGCTCACTGGTAGCATTTTGCACAGCTGAGTTCGATAACTAACTGCACACCTGGCTCAGCATCTTTCCTTTCTTTGTCCATCAGCCAATCAGAGCCATTTGCCTCTCTCTACTTCTAAGGCTTTGACATTCTTAGACTCCACATAAAATGAAACAGGGTGGTGTTTGTTTCTTATAACTGGCTTACTCCACTTAGCATAATGTCCTTCAGTTTCATCTACACTAATTCCAGAGTTAGAATTTCCTTCCTTTTAAGACTGCATCATCTCTCATGCTGTGGACGTGCACCCCAGTTCCCTCCTCACTCATGTGATGCTGGCTTAGGTGGTTCTGCATTCTGGCTCTCAGGAATAGTGAGTGCTTCAGTGAGCAGGGAGGTACCTACTGCACAGGTTGGTGGCTACAAAAGTAATAAAAAGTGCATACTTTGAAATTAATAAATATTAGATTTGAAATATTTTTACCACAATGAATGTGTTTGAGGGCCGTGGGGACAGCTCAGAGGACTGAGCACCTGGCTAGGCAAGCACAGGGTTAGGTTCGATCGCCTGAACTACATGCTGTGATGGCCCTGCCCGCAAGCATGCTGAGCTGGTGACCAAGACTGGGCATGGTGGTACATGTCTGTAAGCCCAGTACTGGGGAGGCTGAAATGGGAGGACCACTATGAGGCTAGGCTGCCCAGTGAGACCCTGTCCCAAATACATAAAAAACAAAAAATAACACAAGTTGAAGGTGATGGCTTGATTAGTGTGATTTAACTGTTGCACAATGTGAGTTTATATCAGAATCTCACATTTTACTTCCAAAGTATATGTGATGTTGTACAATTATTTCCAAATTGAAATAACACTTAAAATGAACTAGAAATGTTTTAAGTAGGCAAGTTGTACCACTGTTTGCTGTACTCCTGAATAAGCTCACCAAGCCACGAGCAGGGCATCCTGCTTCCCGCTGCTCTGTGCAGTCATGGTGGGGGCGGGGGTGCTGGAAGGCGCCCAGACATGTGCAGGAGAAAACAGCTATGGAGTTTTCAAAGGGCTGCTCTGAGTCCCGTCTGCTGTGTTTCTTCCCTGGGTTTAGCTCTGTCAGCACGTGCTGCAACCCTTCCTGGCTGTGCGCCGGCTGTGCAGCTGGAGGTGCGAAAGGCAGTCACACAGGCCTGTTGAGTCCAAGAGAAGCGAGGAGGGAGAGGTCGGTGGGCAACTTAAGTGCAGAGCACAGAGCAGTGGTGTCCACTCCTCCAGCAAGGCCAGGAAAAGGGGGGCTGGGAGAGAACAGCAGAGCCACCCTATGAGCATGAGAAGAAATGGGCCCGGTGCAAAGGCCAGGCAGCAGTGAAAGGAGGGCACAGGGCTGCCAAGGCCTGAGTCTGGAAAGCAGCCTGCATGTGCCTATGGGCACCCTGTAAGTCTAGCATCCTTGGAGCATGGGCTGAGGAGCAGAGGCAGCTGAACAGGCTTGAGGAGGCAGCCTGGGCAGAGTCCCATCGTGCTAGGGACTTGGTCATATTTCACGGGTGGGGAACCAGGTTAACTGCTCTCAAATGGGAGGACATTAGATTCTTTAAGTTTGGCTGGTGAAAGCTTGCCCAGTTATTTTACTTAAATTCTTTTTTTATTCATACTGATCACACGTACGATGGAGAATTGGTACGTGTACACAACATCTTGATTCCTTGTACTTCCCCTTCCCTTCCTCTCTCTCCTCTCTCCCTATCTTTCTCCATCTCTTGGATAGCCATGGTTACACATTTGGAAATAGCAGGGAGTCTCTGATTATGTAGATTATGCAGCACGAGGATGAAATCCAGCAGGATCTTGGAGAAGTGCCAAAAATAATTCAAGTGCTCAAATTCTTTCAACCCAACCCTGCACTGCAAACTGTTCAGTGGTCTCTCTCCATCCTTTTGATATGGATCCAAGGTCATCACCTGCCACTATGCTGTCATTTACACCCAGCAGAGGGTTAAAAGCATTGATTTCCTTCCCAAAGCAATCTCAACCAGGCCCTAACCCAAGATAGAGAACTTAAGCCCCGTAGCTCTGTTATGACTCTGGTCCAAAGTCACACTTAGAGCAGTGGACACCACCCCTTTGTTAAATAATTGTCGGTCTCCAGAGATGTATGCAGTGAGCTTATCGCAGGAGCCTGGTGGCGCTTCCTGTCATAACTTTGCACAAGGTGTGGGGTTATCTTTCGGGAGCCTTTGGAGTTGAGAATTGAGTTACAAACCTTTCCCTGCGGCTCATTTTATCCTGAGATGAGCTCGAAGAGGAAGATGGAAAAGGTCATTGAGGTGTTTATTATCAGCCCCTGAAGCCTGTATCAAAAAAGACATTTGTAAGGGCACAAGGAAGTGGGCCCTCTTGTTGCTGTTATAGCAACTTTATCTGGGGAGGGTAAACCCTGAGGTAGCACCTGCCCACCCAAGGTCTGGTTTTATCTGTGAGAGTTAAATGGGAGCTATCCTGCTTGGGGGACAAGGATGAGAGGGACCCACAGGCTGGGAAGAAGAAGGTCATTTTCATGTTGGCCCTCTCATACTCCTCCAAGCAGAGGATCACTTGGATTCTGTTTTCTCTAGCTATGTGAAGTGAGAGGCGTGTGGCCCATCCTCCAGGGTCAGTCATATCACAGAGAGCACCCAGCACCTAGCAGATGCTCCACAAGTGTCTGCCGTTGTACACATCTGTGTTTTTAACCAGAGCCATTGGCTCAGAGGAAATTAAAAAATAGGAGCTGGGTACTAACTGCCAGCAATGAGCCTCAGAGTGGGTCTCTCTCAAGATGCATCTTCCTCCGCAAGCAGATCACTCCACACACACAATGCATTTGGGTCATACATATTATGTTCATCATTCTACTACAAATGCAAAGCCATTTTTCTTCTGGAATTTTGGGGACATAGGAGGAGCCTCCTTTTGACCTTGACACATGTTTGTCTGCAAACTTGGCCAAGGGCACTGCTTGTGGAGCTGGAGCCTGCCAGCCAGAGGGCTTCTGACTGGACTCTTGTCTAGACTTCAGTTTCCTCATCTGCATGATGGGACAGCAACCGTAGAAAAAATTAGCAAGTGAGTTTGGCCATGTTCCAGTAATACTTTACTGATAGAGGCCGAAATTTATGTCTTATGTCATTTTCATAAGTCACACAAGGGCTTTATTTTAATTTGTTCAACCATTAATAAAGGTAATAAGCATTCTTGGTTGTGGGCTGGGTCCAAACTAGCAGCAGGCTAGATCTGGCCATGAGCCTTCATTTGGATCTTTTCTCCTATTCTGCTCCAGGAATGTAGGCTCTGATTCCAGGAGACCTGGTCTTTAGATCTTATCATTTGGGACTGGAAAGAAGGCAGGAAGCACTATTGATTACAGTGTTCATACAGTTTCTGCCTCCTCCTAGCTCCTGCCAGTACCAGGCTGCAGGGCACTCTCTCAGGAAATGTTGCCAGCATGTGTGGTTTGTCTATGAAACTCTCCCTTAGGTATGGTCCTTGTGCCCAGGGGATAACACTCTAAAGTAATGGAATTTTAAAGTTTATTATTAAGCCTTTAAAAGTTTAGGCTTCTAGAAAGAGTACATACAGACTGTCTTGGCACTTCACCCACTCAGATCCTATCATACACACCCCAAGGACATGAAAGCTACATGGTTAAATTGCATAAACAGGCACAACCTTGGTAAAGCTTATTCAGGAAGCAAGATAGCTCCTTGGTTACAGAGGGCTTGGACTTTGACAGGGTCAGGTTTTATTTTATTTTATTTTTTTCTTTTTGTATTTTAGGGAAGGGTCTAACAGGGTGTTCAGGGTCTCACTGGATAGATCAGACTCTTAGTGATCTGCCTCTTTAAAGCTTCCCAAGAGCTGGGATTTCAGGTGTGCACCACCATGCCCAGTCTCAATTGCTGTTTCAGTGTGCCCCAGGGGTGGGGCCAGCATGGCAGGCCCAGGGATAGAACCCCCAGCCCCTGTGCCTACTTGCAGGTGCTTTAATCCTCTAAGCTATTTGGCTGGCCCTAACAGGCTCAGTTTGAATTCTGCTTGGCCACCTGCTTGCTGGGTGTTTCTGAGCTTCACATCTCTGTGCCTCAGTTTCCTCACCTACAGCTTGGAATAATGTCAACATGATCTGACTACCTGGATTGCAGGCAAGTGCATAGACACCCCAATTCTTTTTATTTCTTTGGTACTGTGAGTTGCACCCAGGGCCTTTCCCTGAGCTGTCTCTTCAGTCCCCTAATTTATTTATTTATTATTTAATTTTAGGACAGGGTGTTGCTAATATACTGAGTTTCCCATGGTAGCTTGGTCTGCCTCAGTTCTCAGACTTCTGGGATTACAGGAGTGAGCTTCCACACCTGCCTGTGGTGCTACTTCTTAAGGGGAGAGGTCAGAGAACATGCAGCCAGCTCTGATCCTCAACATAGGTGGATCTAAGAGGATCCTACAGGTGCCCAGCGCACACCCTGCTCCAAGCTAGTTGCTGGTGCCAAAGCACACCAAGATCCTCCCTGGTAGGATTTAGAGTCTTATAGAAAAACAGAAGAAGTTAACTAGACAGTTTCAACAAACAAGGTTAAATTCCAGACTGAGGGAAGGCAAGAATGGAAGAGGCTTCAAAGCCTTCTTTATCAGAATGAAGCTTCTAGGAAGGAAGTGTTTCTCTCTGCCACTTGGGAGGGGCTTGGGAGCCTGCAGGAGCCTGGGCTGCACAGGTGGCTTCTCCTTGGGCGTGACCTTGGGTGGGGCTGTTTGCTGCAGGGCTGGGCTCAGGATGTGTGTGGCGGCATTTGTGTGTCTCTTGGTAGATAATTTGTGGGTGTGTGACTGTGTGATGACCGAAGGAAGGCAGCTGCGATGTTGTAGGGGACGAGTTTGCATCTGTGACTTGTGCCAGGCTGGCTAGGGCTGGAAGGATCCTAAGGATGTCTGGCCCATTCCTCTTGCTGTTTTTGTTTCACAGGTGACTGAATGGAACACACCTTCAAAGCCCCTCAGTGACTTTGTCTCCTGATTTTTCATCCAAATGAAGGAATCCTCTGGCAAGATCAATCAGATTTTGGGTGAGCACAGAGGTTGAATTCAGACCCTGATCTCTGGCTGGCCCTGCCTGATGTAGCATTGATAGAGGAAGGTGGAGCAAGTGTTGGGAGACAGAAGTCTGTGCCAAGGAAAACGATCAGGCACAACAGCAGGCATAATTGCAGAAAGGATGAATTCACTTTGAACCTACATTTGATTGCTCTTCATTTAAAGCAAATTGAAACTTAGCATTTAAAAGTTTCAATAGAAATTAAAATTCATACATTTCTATGTAAATTATTAAAGACCTCAATTGAAATGACATTAACTGGACTGTGACTTCAGAAGAGATGCTACAGTGTTCAGAATGGGCTTCCTATATTTCCAGTATGGTTTAGTTGAAGAAATTCTTGGATGGGTTTCTGAGAGTCAGAAAGACCTAGGCCCAGGGTTCAATCTACTGTATTAAGTGAAGCTTACAGGAAGTTGGCCCAGGGTTTTTTACCTCAGTTCTGTGTGGCTAGTGACAGTTGTATGGTGCTTCATAGTGCACTGGGTTGTGCATGTTTCATTCCTAAGGCAGCTTTCTGTGTTAGGGGATATCAGTCTTTAGTCTGGTGAGGAAAGGTGAAGTCTGATTCAGTCCCGTGGTCTGGGAAGCTGTTCTCCCTGATGACGCAGTACAAAATTCTTGGGATGTCCTGGCAGGTGATGTCTGGTTTGTGTTTCCATCTAGGATGAAATGCTCCTGGGCTTGTTCTGAAAACAAGTAGGTCCAACAAGTCTGCTCGGAGAATGCTTCACCTCAGATAACCAGACTCTTAATATGTGAGCAATACACAGTCCTTCCAGATAACTGAAGAATGTGCAGATAATCCAGAAGCAAGCACAAAATCACGTTACTCAAAGAAGATTCCTTCTCAGATGTTAGAGTGTCAGATTTGTTCATTATGATTTTTAAACAAAATTGAGGGGACACTGTGGAGTCCTGGAAAACTGAGTTTTAGGTCTCTTTTCAGCGAAATGGAATGAAGAAGACTGTTGGAACTCCCTTGATGTTGCTTCTGCACTGTGATGGGGCCAGAATCCCTGCTGACACTTGCCACAGGGTCTCCCAGCCAAGGCTCCCATTTCCAGAGATTGCAGCTGTAATGTATTTGAGTTAGCCTGAGCTGTCTGAGTCTTTTGAAATTAGACCCCAGGCACAAAGAGGCAGATTCACACCATGTCTGCTGTGTTCCGACTGAATTCCTGACCCAAAACGAGCAGAGCATGCCATAGAAGGGTGGTTGTTTTACATTTTATATGTGGACTAGTACAGCAGTAGGATGTAAAACTGGACCCTCAAGTGATTAAGTGTGGGAAGCACTTCTGCTCTGTGCAGCATTGCCTGTTCCCAGGTCCTTGCTCTTCAGGGTCCCTCTCCAGCTTGCCTCTTCTGTTTTTTTTTTTTTTTGGCAGAACTGGGGATTGAACTCAGGCTCTTGCACTTGCCAGGGAAATGCTTATTCCACTGAGCCATCTCTCCAGCCCCGCCTCTTCCTTTTCTCTTTCACCTCCCACTCAGCCTCCAAGCTGAATCAAGATTTTGCCCCGGAAGAATCTCCTTCTTTCTGGTGAAGTTTGAGTGTTTCTCCCATGGATTCTTTATGAATTGCTTTCTTTTTCCTTTTTGATATTAAAGATTGAACTCAAGGCTTCTTTCTTTTTAAAAATTTTTTTATATTAATTTTATTGAGAAAGAAATAACAGTGAGAAAGTTTCAAAACAGGTTAGTAGTACAGTTACAATAATTAGTATATTGCATATTTTTGTATTTGTAGTAGTTATTCATAGTACAAGACGCAGCATGATATTTTGTCTAAACACTATTAATTTAAAACTTTCTTCTCATTAAACTAAGAGAAAGTAACTGTACATGTATATATATATATATATACATATATATATATATATATATTTGCTACAAAATGGTCCCTCATTTATATACCCTTTTTTGTTTAGTTTTGTCAGAGATGTGTATTCCATTGCCATTCATATACTGTAGGTGCATGAATTCAGCAAAAGTAATTCAATATAGTCCAGTAGTCTATAATATTAGTGGGTTATCTCCATAACTGGCAATGTCAGAAGTTGTTGACTGGAGCCTTTTGCAGCTCAACATATTAACATAGCTTTACTTTTTCTACCTTGTGTTTATACTTTTCTGTTGGATGGTTAAGACTAAGATAAAGCAAGACCTATATAATAAAAAATGTAAATTTTGTTTCTGAGAATATCAATCAAATCCCCTCAGGATTTACCCTGAAGCCCTCTATAGCAGTTTGTAGATCTTTTGACAGTGTCAGCCATCTTGATGAGTCATGACCATTGTTTAACCGATTTACTCTCTGTGAAAGCCTGAATGAATGCTTTCTCTCCATGTGACTCTCCTTAGGCACACTCTACATCATTCATCACATTCCTTTTTTTTCTTCTTTTTTTTTAATTTTTGTTTTTGTTTTATTGAAGTACAAATATCAATGAGACAGTTTTAAGATACCTTGACAAGATGGATTTGATAAATTAATACATTGCAAACTGTTTTCATAATGTTTTGGTATCGTAGAAGGTGCATACATGGTATTATACTTACAGACATTATTATACCATATGTCTCTTATCAGTAAATTAGGAGAGTGTAGCTGTTTGAGTATCTTATTTTATATACCTGAATTACACCAAAGATTCAATAATTAATACTTTCTACCTTGTTATTTTCCTAGTGGTTGTCCATAGTACTAGAAGCCAACATAATATCCTGTTCAACAACCACTAGTGCAAATCTTGCCTCTCATAGAATTATGTAGAAGCACAGCGTTATCTATCCCAACTGTACTGTCTATACATACACATTATGATTTTTCCTTTCTATGCCCCTTCCTTTGTCTACACCTGTCAAAGGTGGACACTCCATTGTCATTCAACTAATTCAGGTGCTTGAACTCGACACCACAATCCAACACAGTCCAGCATTCCACAAGAATAGTGAGTTATCCGAAGAAGTTGTGGACCATAGCCATTTACAGCTCAACTTATTATTATGGCCCCACAATGTATACTTCATTTTTATACTTTTCTGCTGGATGGTTAAGACCTAGATATATCAAAGCCTATACACCAACACATGTACTTTATGTTTCTTATGAGGTCAGTGAAGTCACTTCAGGGTTTATGCTGTAGTCCTGTACCTTATTCTATAGATCCTTTGTCTGTGTCATCCATGTGGATGAGTCATGGCCAATGCTTGACCAGTTTGCTCTCAGTGAGAACCTGAGAGAAAGTTTTCTCTCCATGTGACTCTCCCCAGGCACACTATAGAACTTCAATCTCTTTCCTCTGTGGCTCCATAATCTCCTTGTTCAGAAAATTTGGAGCTCACCTGACTTTCATGATGTTGCAGTACAGGTTCTCCTATGTCCTGAGTCTTCGCTGACCTTGAAAGGCTAGGGCAAAAATGTTGGCTAGCCTTGTGACTCTTCTATTTCTCCAATTTTGATCTGTGGACTTAGGTTGTTAACCATCCAGAAGAAAAGCTGATTAGTATTCTGTAGCATATGCCATTCACCTTGCCTTATCTGACTCAATTGATTTTAGTTGTTGTATGTTTCCTTTTGTATTTCTGCTTTTTGCTTGTTATACTAGGGAGACTATACGATATTTACACATGTGTGTCTGGTTTATTTCACTTATGAGTATATGTTCAAGTGGCATCCACTTCAGTATAAATGCTTCAAACATCATTCTTAACAGCTGAGTAATACTCCATTATACAGAAATACCACATCTTTTTCAACCATTCCTCATGTGATGGACATCTTGGTTGTTTCCAAGATTTTGCTATCACACATTGTGCTGCTATAAACATAGGTGTACATATATCACTATGATACAATGTTTTCAGTTCCTTTGGGAAAATTCCCAGTAGGGGGATAGCCGGCTTGAATGGGATTTCTAGTCCTACTCTTTTGAGGAGTCTCCACACTGACCTCCACAATGGTTGTATATTCTATGTCCTGAGTCCTTACTGGCCTTGAGTGGCTAAAGTCAAAGTGTTGACTGTCCTTGCAGTCCTTCTTTTTCTCTAATTTTTTGGTCTGAAAACTTAAGTTGTTAGCCCTCTAGAAAAGAAGCTTAATGAAGCTTTTAAAAGAAGCTTATTACCCTAAAAGATAGGCTGTTGAGCTTAACATCAGCTGAATATCAAATGCCTTAGACATAGCATTGAACAGGTATTTTCCATCAATCATTCATATGCTAAACTTTAAATCCCTACAGAATGTGAAAAAAAATAGCAAAGAAATAGAAATAAAAAGTTACAAATCTTTATATAGAAATTTACAACATTATAAAAGGACAGTCCTATGACACTTTTTTAGTGTGTCTTTTTTCATTTATTATTTTTTTAAAAGACAAATGTTTACTTGAGAGAGAGTATAATAGCAACTGATATAACATTAGAAGCAGTACGCTTTTAGAAGACCATAATGACAGGGATTCCAAGCATGGCCCTAGTAGTACACATTGTTGTCTTCAGTGCAATAGCACAGTTCACAGGTATCAGCATACATAGTTAGTCTGGGTGAGAATCCTACCAATTAGCTGTTGCTTCAAAAACCTGATGGAGATTCCCAGGATGATTGCCTTAACCATCTTGTGTATATAAATGTATGGTTTTTCCGTGGCCATGTTTCCTAGCGTTTCTGCTTGTTCAATCTAGGACTGCAAATCCCATTCAATCCAGCTATCCCCCTACTGGAAATTTTCCCAAAAGAATTGAAAACATCATATCATAGTGATGTATGTGCACCTATGTGTATAGCAACACAATTTGTGATAGCCAAATCTTGGAAGCAACCAAAAGCCTGAGGAATATGTGAAAAAGATGTATTTTTATACTATGGAGTATTACTTGGCTATAAGGAATGATAAACTTGAAGAATTTACATCTAAGTGCTTGTGCTTGAAGATATACTCATAAGTGAAATAAACCAGACCCTTATGTGTAAATATTGTACAGTCTCCCTAGTGTAAGAACTCAAAAGAAATAAAAATAGAAAGGTATAAGACAACTAAATGGAAAGGGAGAACTTAAGGCTCAAAGCTTCATGTGTGCTATACAAGTTTTTAACAGGAAGTTGTACTCTAAACCCTTATGCATGTGTGCATGTATGTATGTGTGTATTTTTGTTTTTCATTCCTACTTGCCTGTTGTATGCAAGAAGGCAATTCTCTGTAGAAAGTGGTACATGAAGATAACTCATCTCAATTTTCTTCATCCCTCCCTTCTGCCCTATACCTCCTCTGTCTCTCTGTCTCTTGTCCTTTTATTTATTTTTAAAACCAAGATCTTAAAAAAAAAAAAAGATCTTGCTAAATTGGATAATAATTCTTCTGCTTCAGCCTCCCAAGTGCTAGAATTATAAGTGCTCAACACAACTCCCCACTATCCATTCCATCCTGGAGAGGTTGTTTGATACATCTTATCTTTGTAATGGTCTATCTTGTTTATATCCTTTTGTCAGAATAGTCATAAAACTCTCTCCACGGGAGAGAAAACTTTCTCTCAGGTTTTCACAGATAGCAAACTGGTCAAGCAATGGCCATGACTAATCCACATGGCTGACACTGACAAAGGATCTACAGAGTGAGGCATAAGGTTACAGGATAAACCCTGAGGCAGACTTGACTAACGTCATCACATACAAAAGTTACATTTTTTGTTATATGCATCCTTTATCTTGGCCTTAACCATCCAGCAGAAAAGTATAAAAATGAGATATATAAAATAAGGCCTAGGGCCGGTGGTATAGCTCAGTGGACTAAGCACTTGCTTAGGTAAGCGCAGGGACCAGTGTTCGATCCTTGGTTCCCCAAGCCGCGCCGGCCCCGCCTTCGGGTACGCTGAGCCGGCGATGCAATCCGGGCGTGGTGGCGCGCGCCTGTAATCCCAGCACATGGGAGGCAAAAAGCAAGATCACTATGAATGTGGGCTGCATGCATAGTGAGACCCTGCACCAAAAAAATAGAAAAAAAAAATAAGGCCATAATAATAAGCTGAGCTGTAAATGTCTCTGGTCAACAACTTCTTTGGATAACCCACTATTATTGTGGATTGCTGGACTGTGTTGGATTGTTTCGCTGAATTCAAGCATCTGTGATAATTGAATGACAATAGCATACCCGTTTTGACAGGACTAAACAAAAAAGAGGGATACAAAGGAAGGACCACTCTGTATCTCTATCTGTACATACAGTATAGTTAAGATAGGTATATACCTACTTTTGCTTAAATCAATGAGAATAAAGGTTTGTACTAATAGTGTTTGGACAGGATATCCTGTCTGCTTCTTGTACTATGGATATCCACTAGGAAGATAACAACGTAAAAAGTATTAATTATTGAAACTGTACTATAATTCAGCTTTCAAAATGATGGGTATACAGTTACATTCTCTTAATTCATTGATTAGAGGCATCTTCTCTAATAGTGTTTGTAGACAGAGTATCATGTATGCATCTTGTACAACAAAAAGCCACTATGAAAACAATGTGCAATGTATTAATTGTTGAATCTAGTTTGTCTTACTAATTTGATTTGAAACTATCTCATTGCTATTTGTTCTTAAAAAAAAAAAAAAAACTCTCCCTATGGTGAAGGTGAAGCATCTTCTGGGAAAACTTCTTTCTCAGGTGCTTTATCTTCAGCTCTGAGAAATGTTTTCACTTTTTCATAAGGGTTTCTGGCACAGCAGGAACCCTTTTTTTCTTCTCTTCTACACCTTCCATGGTTCCAGCTAGAAAAGAGCTTTTACTTTTACTTTTTGTGGGTAAATATAATCCACTTTAATTCAGCATGGTTAGAAAATTCTGGAATGTGTGTCGTTATGAAGGATAAAGATTGCTAACTTGCTCATGTGCTTAGCATTGTCTTTTTACACACACACACACACACAGAGAGAGAGAGAGAGAGAGAGAGAGAGAGAGAGAGAGAGAGAGAGAGAGAGAGAGAGAGATGCAGTGGATTCCCTCAATGACACTCCCATTTTCCCACTCTCTTGAGCTGGAGAGTTTGATGTTCTTTAACTCCTATCTTATATTCTCCTTCAAGGAGACAGAAAAATCTGATTGTGCTTCCAGATTTCTCACAGTACAATATTCTCTCTGATTTCACCTGATTTTTCATTCTTTGAGCTCTATCCCCCTTCTCACCCTACATGGTTTCCTCCCATCACAAATACACATGCACCCACCACTGACTGAATCTACTCATCCCTTTGAGAGGTCCTTTATTTCTGATGCTAACCTGTTCTTTCCTCTGCATCCTCCTCTCCCATCTCACCTGTGTCCTCATCCAGCTATGTTCCCTGGAGGCCTCAGGCCCATTGGCTCTGCCTGTGTGGACTCTGCTTCCTCTGTGCAGTAATTGGGCTGCTCTTCTGGCCTGCAACCTCAGTTCACCAGCACAGCTGCAGCCAGAGGCCGCCTCCTCAGCAGGGCAGCCTCCCTTTTCCATCCCAGCCTTATCCTCCTTCCACAGCATGGCTCCTCCCTTGGTATCCAGATTCTGGAGTGTGGTATGTTGCTGGTTCTCTGTAAATTCCTCCTTGTGATAGTTACATCTCCAGTGCCTGGAGTAGAGATTGACATGTAGAAATTACTCAGTACACTTGGGTCACACATGGAGACTGATGGATGCTATCATGCACTGTGGCAAAGGGTTCCATGGAAGTAGATCAGAATCTGCAATTTGCTTCTTCCATTTTTCAAAAGCCTGTACAGCTTTGTGAAAATATCTGTGAGCCCTGTGGGGTTTTTTGGTGTTGTTTGTTGTTTATTGATTTTTGTCTTTTAAACAGAGCTGCTGAGATGCCCCACTGACATAACAGAAAGGAGAAAGTTTTGGAAAATGAAATGCAATATAAATGTTCAGTACATATTATTCTCCACTAAAAATTAAGCAGAAGGTGAGTATCCCCTTCTGGCAATGTGTGCATAGGGTCCCCCCTTCTAATCCTCAGAGCTTTGCCTTGCCAGGCCCTTCCTGTAGATTCCTCAGGTGTGGGTACCTGTGGCTGTCCCTGTCCTGTGCCTGCTGGGAGGCTTGTGTGAGACGACACATGCTAAGTGCAGTTGCGGGGAACTCTAAGGGGTTGGAGCTCTGATCTTGCGCTCCTGCATGCTCACTTTATAATTTTACCCTAGTTAGGGGATGATGTCTGTGTTTGCTATCAGTCCCTCTCCTGGACCTCACATGCTCGTTGCTCTCTTCTCTGACTAGTGCAGCACCTGCACGGCACATTAAGAATGCCAGTGGACATTTGTTAGGCAAGGACACAGAAGAACATTCTGAACTGTTTCAGTCTCCCCTATGCATGCTGCACATGCATACCCACTTTGGCGCCTTTGCTCCAGTTATAAAGGCACCCTCACCCCACACAGTAGGTGGGACAATTTATGCCAGGCTGTCTGCACACCACCGGGAGTAGTTGAACTTAGTAGGGGCTCACAGCATTGGCAGAAGTCAGTGCCATGGCATGTGTGATTGGCTTCTCCTAAACTGTCTGCATGCAGCCCACTGCCTGGCATGCGCTGCCTGCACACCGTCAGTACACAGATGTGCAGATCTCCAGTCTGCCTTCCTTCAGAGGTGTGAAGCAGCACTGGTGAGCTACAGAGGAAGAACTGTGGCTCAGACTGGAGAAGAAGTGATCATTCTGGCCAGGCTTGTTCATACCTCATGAGCAAGGGTGATGTTAGAGTTTTGACTCAAACTATTTCCCTAAATGTCTCACCTGTGTAGAAAGTGGCTGGGTCATGGGACACTATGTCTATAAGTGCGATCATTCACTGGTGTGTTAATAGCTGAGTGTAATTTTAGGAGGTAGGGCCTGGCTGTAAGCAGGTCACTTGTGTGTTGGGCAAGGACCATTCTCACCCAGCTCCCCTTGTCTCTCTGCTTGTTGCCTGCCATAGGACGAGAGGGATGAGCAGCTGTCCTCTCTGGCCTTCCCACAATGCTCTTTCTGCCTGGAACTTGGTTGACTTCAGACTGAATCCACTGGAAACTGAGCTAATCATATTTCTTTCTTTGAGTGGTGGATGTTGTGTATGTTGTCCTAGCAATGGGAAATTGACAAATGGAGGTGAAGAGGTGGCAGATAAGAAGTGCAGGCAGAGTCCTTGCTCTTAGGGATCAGGAAGTCTCAGCTGTAAAGAGTGTACTTACTTGGGCCCTGGAGCCAGGCAGGTCTAATCTTGTCATTGCCTCTCACCACCCTTGAGACTGCAGGACCTTGCCTGAGTTCATTAAGTTTTCATCTCACCATACTGGAAACTGGGATCCTAGTACCCCAGGGCCGCAGGGTTGGTGTGATGCACGGGGCACTGCATGGAAAGGGCTGTATCTACGCTGGCTGAGGATCACTAATCACGGCTTTTCTACAAGGAATGGTATGCTGAATTCCTTTCTCGGATCCACGTGGAGGCCGAGGAGGAAGCCCCTGAAGGAGCTTCTGTGCTCCCTTGCCTTTTCCATCACCCCGTGGATGCTCTGCTCTTCCCTGCTGTTGGTGCACAGCAGAAGGGAAAACCGCTGGGCACCAGCCGAATTGAGCTGGGGCTGCTGGCAGCGGCTTTGCACACAGATGCCTGTTGGAACTGCCAAGCGGCTTCAGAGGCTTCATGATTCTCCGTGGGCTGTTTGGTACTTCCACCAATTGGTGCCTTTGGCGGCAACTCTTGCGTAGCCTGACTAGCCGCTTGTCACTCCGAAGCTAAACTGTAATCTGGACCAAAGACCAGCTTGGGAAGGAGGAGGCACTACTCTGGTGTTTGATGAGTAGAATTATTACTTCATAATGGCTCAAGCTGGAGACTGAGGGAGTGGGAGTGAAGAGGACCTGCTGCGATTAAATATGCATTGAAGTCATGCCGACAGTGTCAGAAATGACAGCGACTCCGACACATAAAATAAAACGGGCTGCAGAGGCTGCTATAACTCAGAAGTCTGGCTCCTTCCCACTTCCAGCCCCCACATCTCTCATCAGGTGTATATATTCTCCCTGCACTAAAATCTTCTTGCTGTCTGAAGCAGCTTTCCCAAAGACCAGCTCCTGACTTCTCAAATTCTAGCCAAGTGACAGGCGAAAGCACTTGCGTTTCAACACGCTGAGTTCATAGTAAGGATGCATTGGCTGAAGCTGGGCAGGATTCTCAGGCTTCTGGTGAGCAGGGTGGCTGGGCGGGGCCAGAGCACGCAGTGTGGCTTCCTCCTTATGTAGGCGCTCGCCACACCTTCTTCCTTTGAAGGTGACCGCTGGCCGCTGATGTGAACTGGTGTCCTTCCTCTACCCTCTCTCAAACTGTATGCATTTGACCCCTTGGCTCCAGAATTCTAATTTTATCTTGTTTAGGCTTTAGGACAGAATTCTTACCTAGTTTTCCCGAGTTCTTCGCAGCTTCTCATCTGGCCCTTTTGTCCTCACATCTTCCCTTTTTAAAGTATTATTTGAAATGGGAAGTGCTACCTGCACACATGTAGGGTACACACTAGACTCGGATATGTGTGTACATGGTGTAAGGATCCAATCTGACTAATTAGCAGACCCTTCACCCCTGATACTAATCGTTTGTTCTGGCGTTCAAAACTTTTAGAGTGCTCTCTTCCAGCTACTGTGAAATATGTATTATTGGCTACACTGACAGTGCTGTACATCTGCACACCTGAATTCTGCTGTCTTCCTCGATGAGGGTCTGTACTCACTCACCAGTTTCTCCCTTTTCTCCACCCACCCCTTGTCCGACTCCAGTCTCTGGAAACCACTGTCTGATTTTCTGTTTGTTCTACTTCTTAAAGATTCTTCACCTGCAAGCAATCGTCTGGCATTTGTCCCTCTGAGCTCTGTTTATTTCCTTCATATGGTGTCCCACAGGCTCATTCATTCTGTGGCAAATGACATATGCTCCCTTTAGATTCTCTGTACATCTTGTTTCTTCTTCAGCTCCTCCTTTCTTTCTAGGTGACCCCATTTGTCTCCTGGGCTACAATCAATAATTGTGTTGTTGCACCCCTTTCAAAGATACCCCCATCTCCATGCCCGGAATCTGTGAATATGTTACTTTACATGATAAAAGGTACTTTGCAGTTGTAAATAATTTTTTTAAACTGAAAAGGAAGTTTAATTGCTGCTGTTACTTTACAAAAAAATCTAAAAATAAAACATTAAATATTAACACATTTACATAAAGTAATCTCAAATAAGTCTAATAAATATGAATAATACATTCTATATATAATGCTGATCCTTTTTTATTTTATTATTTATTATTATTTTTATTGAAGAACAAATAGCAATGAGACAGTTTCAAGACAAATTAACAGGACAGATTTGATAAACTAATACACTGCAAAATGTTTTCGTAATGTTTTGGTATCGTACAAGGTACATACATGATATTATACTTGCAGGCATTATTATAGCAGATGTCTCTGATCAGTAAATTAAGAAAGTATAGCTGTTTACTTATTTTTATACCTGAATTATATCACAGATTCAATAATTGATACTTTCTGTCTTGTTATCTTCCTAGTGGTTGTCCATAGTACTAGAAGCCAACATAGTATCCTGTCCAACCAGGGTTGCACTATTAGTGCAAATCTTGCTTCTCATAGAATTATTCAGAAGCACAGAATATTTATCCTAACTGTACTGTTTATTTTATTTTATTTTATTTTTTATTTTTTTATTTTTTTATTTTTTTTCCATTTATTTTTATTTTATTGAAATACAAATGTCAATCAGACAGTTTCAAAACACCATAACCATACAGAGTCGATGAAATAATACATTGCAAACTGTTTTCATAACATTTTGGTATTGTACAAGGTGCATACATGATATTATATTTACAGGTTTTTATGTAGCTGAATTATATCAAAGATTCAATAATTATTT
>PVKA01008969.1:0-70494 GCA_004027165.1 Ctenomys sociabilis
GTAGGCCCTGCCCAGGATCCTGTCTCTGGCAGGCATGAGGAGGACAGGACAGTGGGGTGGGGTTGGGGTTGGCAGAGGGCAGAGAGTTGGGGATGGTATCGCAGAGCAGGGCCATAAGCCACCAAGGAGGGGTAGACCACTCCCCAGTGGCTTCCAGGTAGGGCCTGCCTCATGCTGCACAGTCACTCCCATGGCCCAGTGGGAAAGAAAGAGGGGAGGATGGGCAGAGCCAGGGTTCTCACCTTGTCAGAGTGGTCCTCATGCTGGAATACCAGAATGGAGAGCAGGCAGGGAGACTGGAGGCTGGGAAGAGGCCAGAGGGCATAAGGTTACTTGTCTGAGGGGAGAGAAGCTGCCTTGCCTAGAGGGGTTGAGACAGAAGGGGTACAGCAGGAGGGTGGGACAGGAGGGGCCTCTGTAAGGGGAAGGACAGGGAGAGAGAGGGACGCAGAAGTGCAGAGTGAGCGGCAGGGAAGAGCGGGAAATTCCCAAGAGGAGCTGAGCAGCTCAGAGCTCACTAGCTGGGAACAAGAGGCCTTTGGAGAGTGCTTCTGCTCCAAGCTCACTGGCAAGGGTCCTCTGGCATCTGTGCTGCATTTAAGGAGTTTCTTGAGGGAGCTGGTGGTGGGGGTGAAGTCTGGGCTTGGCAGTAGCTTTCAGAGGGAGGAGTCTCTGCCCACCTGTCCCCTGGGCTTTGAGGAGGACCAGGAGTCGGGAGGCTAAGTGGAGGCCACCTCGCCATCACCCCGTCCACCCCGTGAGCCCCTTAGTCATGTCACTGTGTGTGTCACTGCACACAGCCTCTGCCAGGGGCCACCACTGCACAGCCTCTTACCTGAGGGCTGGTGCTGGGTTTGCTAATCTCAGAGCAGCACCTGTCACTTCTGTCATGTGCTGTTGGTTATACAGACCAGCCCTGGTGCAGTGTGAGAGGGCAGGAACTGGGTCAGCACCCACAGGCTGAGAGGTTGGACAAGCCAGGTTCTGCTAAGGCCCACACGCTAACGTCACGGCAGGAACAGAGACAGCAGGCAGCGTGGCCCAGAGCCGCCCCCAGCCACAGGGAATAGCTGGGGCATTCTACGTTTCTCATCCCGCCACGATGGAGGGTACATTCTATTGGCACAGCCTCCTGTCCTCTAAGCCACGACATCCTTAAGTGAGCCCGACAGCAGCCTCGCCTTTGTCTCTCTCTGTCTCTTTGTCTGTATGTGTGTCTCTGTTTCTAACTTTCTGGGAAGTAATGAGAGTGGTCCTGCGTTCATGTATGACAGTTCACCTCATTTGAGTCAGTCTGATTGGCTGTGCTATCTTCTGTGTATCTTCTGGGTGTGTCTGCATGGGCCATGGAGCTGTAACACTGGTCCTACATACCTGGTCCTGAACCAACTTTCTCTCAGGTGCTGTTCTTTGCTGTTTCCTGGCCAACGTGGACTGAGCATCTTGGCTCTGCCAGGCCCTTTTACCATGATACTTGGAGCCATCTCACCATGGACTGAATCCCCTAAAACTGGGAGCCCAGCCAAGCCTCTTCTTTAAGTTACAGCACTGGGCGCTGTGCCCCAGTGACGGGGAAGTGCCTGACACTGCAGAAGGTGTTCTGGCGAGGTCCAGGCCGAGTGGTGCGATTTCAGGCGCAGATCCCCCAGCCTCAGCCCAGCCTTCCTGCGACTGCTGCCATGGTGACACTTCACAAGAAGCCCCAGAAGACATTGCCAGCAATCCAGAAGCACCAGCCACACCTGCCTGTGGTCCTGGTTCTCAGAAACCTCTTGGTAGTAACCCTTTTTTATGTTTTAGGCTGCTCCAGTTTGGGGTACTTTGTCACACAGCAGATAGCTGACACAACTTGTCACTTCACTCTCAGCATCTCCTGGGATCACTCCCCAAACACGTGGCTGGAGCCTGAACCCTTGTTTCAGGGACAGCTTCCAGGGAGCCACACCCTGGCTCTGGGACCACAGACCCCGCCTAGAAATGGAGAAGCCAGTGTTTGAGTCCAGTGCACATAGAGTTGCTGCCCAGGTACCCAGTGCTGTTATGTGTCCATCCCACTGGCTCTGGCTGCCAGTGCTGGCTTGGAAGGACCAGGTCATGGTCCACATGGTGCCCAATGGGGTCCAGTGTCCCCTTCTCCCTCCTGCAACCTGCCTGGTGTCACAATGCTCAGCCCCACCAACCCTCCTGTGGCAAATGGAGGTTTAGGAATTGCATCCTGGGTTTGGACTTGCTGCCTTCAAGTCCCAGCAGGCTGACTGGGTAGATTACCTAACCCTCTTCTGCCCCTATGTCCTCTCTACAATGGGCATGGGGAGAAGGAAAGGGTGGTGGATGTATACCCCAGTGTCCCCAGCATGAAGCAGGTCTTCACACTGTCCCCAGGCCCCAGAGACACACATTTGCAGAGGACATTGCTGGAGTCACTGTGATTTTGGAGATGACATTGAGATATGTAAGAGCCCTAAGGTCCCCTTCCCAGACAGCGTGGCTTAGCTGTTAAGCCCTCCTCCTACCTGACAGCGAGAGAGCAATCCTCTTTGGGCGTGTGGAGGGGGGCTGCGGAGCTCGCTGGCTCTCTGAACTTCAGTTTAATGTCTTTGGCCCAGAATGAATCTGGGCTGTCTTCCCAGCAGGTGCTCTGTAAATACACATCAAAGGGACGGATTGGGAGACTGCCAAGAGGAACACAGGAGCCTTGAGAACAGGGATTCGTTTACCTAAAAAAAATTGTTTCCTGGGGTGCTCACAGCAACACCCCCAGATGTGCACATTTGCTTCTCTCTTCCCTCCTCCCTCTGACCTGGTGACCCCGACATCTTGATGGGTGTTGCTATCTGCACCAGAGACCCCAAAGGCATCATAACTCCTATTCCTCTCCATGTCAGGTTAGGAATCTTGGCCCATTTATTCTCTGATTATGCTAATTAGCCAGTTTTTGTTAAAAAGGAGATGATTATTACCTTCAGTGTGACAGTTTTGAACTCCATTAGCAGTCACAGCTGTCAGTATCGTGGGGTGATTAGTTACCCCAGATTGCTCTGAGAAAGACAATTACCACCAGCAGTGGAAGACAGAAGGTGACAGGGTCACAGAGCCTGGGGAGGTGGGGCCACAGGCAGTGGGGTCACAGATCCTGACCATGGCATGGGCAAAGGCAGTTGCAGTGTGGGGACGGGGAGAGGCCACTGGAGGTGGTGATGCTTGTGATCCTAGTACTCTAGGAGGCTGAGGCAGGAGAAGCTCAGGTTTGAGACAAGCCTAGCCAGCACTGACCTAGTGAGACCTTGTCTTCAGATTTAAAAAGGGCTAGGACTTTAGCTTAGTGCAAAGGCCCTGTGTACAAAGGATTCAATCTTCAGTAATAAAACAACAACAAAAAAAAATCAAACACACAAAAAACGAGGTCAATGATAGACAATTCAGAGAGGGTGGCCATTGCCCCTATCAGAAGGGACGCAGTGGCAGGAAAGCCATCCTCTCCTGCTCCTCCAGGGCTCAGGGAGAGCAGGCCTCAGCTGGAGCCCAATACTCTCAGTGTCGCTCTCCGTGGTACTGAAACTCCGCCGGGCACCTGGGACCTTTTCTTTCCCCTCATCCCTGAGTCTGGCTTAGGACACTCACGGCCAGCTCTCCCCATAGCTCACAGTGCCTCTTTCTCTTGTGCTTCTGACTACATCTTTTATCCCTGGATAAGCGCTTTGTCGTTTTCATTCTGTTACTGAAGTTAGCCCATGACGTTAATGGCTCCCGGGAAGTGAGTAGTGGTCCTTTGACAGCTCCATAATGCATCTCGTTAGTGTATGCTCTATTTTTGTCTCAGGGAGGTGGGGAGAGTCGGGGTGCTGTAACCATCTTCCTCAATTTTTGCTTGTGGGGGATGGGTGCACTTAGGAGGTGTGGGTGAGGTCTTGGGGTGTGGCTTTCCACCTTGCGGGGGGGGGGGTCAGCGATGGGGGATTGAGCAGCACCAGGGAGGAGAAGGTGGGAGCTTGGCTTGCTATCTCTGGCAACTGCATCTTACTATCTTGGCATAATCCTGTCCTTCTAGATCCATGTTCTAGTTGCCAGGGACCAGGCTGAAAGTATAACACCTGCACTTCAGTGGCCCCACCTAACAGACGACTAGAGACATTCAAGGCCCTGTGCCAAGGCTAGTGAGTGTGGATCCAGGATTGGAACTTCAGAGTCTCCACGACCCACCTCTGCCATGCCTCACCACCCTGTCTATACCATGGGCTCCAACTCTCTACCCCTGGCCACAGGAGGAGCAAGAGGAGGCAATGGGACCAGGGACTGAGCTCCTTTCCTGCACTTTTCCCCTGCCCCTTGCTTCTGAGACTGCTCCTGCCCCTCTCTGCCACCCCAGAAGTCACTGTCCATGCCCTCAGGGAAGAAATGGCACCTGAGATTTCCCTGCCTGTCCCTGGCTATCCTGAGAGTCCCTGGGCCACGCCTGAATGCCATTGGTCAAAGATCTGGCCTGTGCATGGCTTGGTGGCCTCCTGTGGTTAGGTCTTGGATGAACACATGCAAGGCATAAGCACTGTGAGCTTGTTTGTGGAGAGACATGGGCCCTGGGCCCTGGGCTGGATAGGTTGTGGATAAGGGAGAGGTCTAGACTGAGAGTAAGAGGGCATGGCTGCAGGGCTACGCATTTCCAATCCCCACTCAGCTTCTACCATCCATAGCCACACAGATTCCACCTTCTTATGGAGATATTGAAGAGTGGAGCCCAGACCAGAATCAGAGTTGATGCCCCTGTCAGAATCGGAGGCAGAACTCACAGGGAAGGGTGTCATGTGAGGGGTGAGGCCCAGGTTGAGAGCTGGGGAGAGGGCAAAGTGAATGCAGAAGTGTGCGGTCTAGAGGCTGCTGGGTTCTGAGATGCACACAGTGCAGTTTCAGTGCATCCAGGAATGTGCACCCTGCCCCAGCCTGCCAGCGATCATGACCTGGCAATGTGGCCAGGCAGCGGGTGAGGCTGAGGTGTCAGCCTCGGGATCTCTGCCATCAGTAGCTGCCTTTAGGTCACTGTGAGAGTTTGGCTCAGCTGAGCACCTGCCTGGGACTGCTCACATGGGTTCTGATGGCAAGTGAGACTCTCTCTGGGTACCTTAAAGAGATGAACTCCTGATGGCATTCCTCAGGGCCCTATAAGGTTGGGACTGTGCTGGTTTGGATGTGGGTGTGTGTTCCCCATGGCTTGTGGGCTGCTAGGATGGGAAGAGGTGGGGTCTGGTGGGAGGCCATGATATCCCTAGAGACATCACTCATGGAAGGTCAGTTCCCAAGAGAAGGGGCTCTTACCTCACATTTCCCAAACCAAGGAGGAGTTCAAGGGGTCTGTGAGATGAACATGTCCACAGCACCACTGGGTGTCAGGGAGAAGGGGCTTCCCTGGTCCCCACAGGCCTCCGCTGGGCCCACCCCCTGCAGAACCCTCCGCCTCTGCCTGCCTGCCCAGGTTTGGATCTCAATGGGACCTTGATGTCCTTCCCAGAACTGGCACACAGAGGCTCACATCCTGGAGATGGGCACAGAAGCTCTGGAGAGGTGGCCATGGTGATGCAAGTTCAAGTAGCTGCGCAGCTCAAAGCTGCAGAGCTTAGGGGAGCTGCCAAGCCGGCAGTGCATGGATGCCTCTGATACGCACTCTAGAAAGCCGAGGTCATTCTGAGGGTGGTGCCAGGCAGGGCTAATCACGTGGGGGAGTTGCGGTGGTAGAGGCAGCAGGTACTTCCTGAAATTGGGGTACAGCACCTCCTAAGCCCCCTACTAAGCTAAGGGACTGGCTGGAGCCAGCTGTTCCCAGAGGGGTCCTGGAGTATTCATCTGACCATCTGGCCCTCGTTGGTGAGGTTCCTGGGACCCAAAAACTGCATGTCCTTCCCTTGCTAGATCCTGGGGCCCTGCACTCTGTTACCTGTTCAGTAAGAACCCAGTGAGTCCGTTGCCCCCTGTTCCTGGCACCATCCCTGATTCCTGTCACTAGCCATGTTTGCTCCCACGAGGCCTCGTGATGAATGTCCCTGCAGGGATCTGAGCAGCTGGAAGCCTGGGAGGTGACACTCCTTTTTCCTGATAAGGAAACCAAGTCTGGGAGAAATGAATCTCTTGTGCCAAGTCACAGCTGGGAGAGGCAGAGCCAGGAGTCCAGTGTGGCCCTACCGATACCCAAGCCTGGCTCTCAGCCTCTGTTCCCTGGGCATTTTCACTATCAGCTCCTGGTGCCCCTCGCTGCAAGCCCCGCTTCCCCTAGGGGTTGGCAGGGTCACAGGGACGGTTTCCACCTTGTCCTTCCTTCCCAACAGCCCATTGTGATGTGATGAGCTCCTAAGACCAGTGGTGGAGGTGACGGCCCGGGGGCTGTAGAAGCCACAGGGGGCTGCTGGAGACCAGAGTCACTCTCCCCACTGCGCTGCAGCCCTGTCACCCCAACTCCTCCAAATAGAGTCTGCTCAAGTGAGGACAAGCCTTGCTGGGTCAGCAGGTCTGGGGTCCCCTCTCCACACAGCAGGCAGGAAGTGGAGGCAGATGTGTGGCGCCTGTGACTCCCTGCGGGCGGCAGCAGCAGTTGGGAATGGCAGCTTCCAGGGCTGCCTGGACCCACTTCGGGCTCCTTCTCTCTCCCAGGTCTCCCAGCCCCTCTCAGCATATCCACCCACAGGGCTGGGGACCCTGGGCTCCTTTTTCCTTTTCTCTGCTTACTGGAGAAAGTAGGGGCCCAAGTCCTTCATTGTGGCCCGGCAGATCTGCCTAAGAGCCCACTTTGTCCATCTGGGCAGGAGCAGGAAGCCAGTGTCACCGGCCCAGGGGTTGTTGGGAGCATTACTGGCCCAAGCCTCTGGAAGAAGAGTGCACCTTGAGGACTGTACCCGTGAGGACAGCTGTGGGAAGCCCTGCCATTGACTCCATTACAGTGGATGGAGCGATTGGAGCTACAGTCAATTTCCCCACCAAGCTGCTGAGGCTCAGGAGGGCTACAAACTTGCCCATGGTCACACGACACATCTGCCCGGATGCAAACCTGTGGCTTTCTGTGGCTAGGTTCCCAGTGGCCTCCTCTGCTTCCCTCTCTCTGTCTTGTGTCTTGCTCTACTTCCAGTCTGGCAGAAGCATGCTCTAACCCCAGAATTCCTTGGTGGTTTCTTCACTGGCAGGTTAGGGATGGGGCCTGGGAGCTGGGTGTTCTTCTAGAAGTTTCTGGTAGGATCAGGAGGCCTGTTTTAAGGAGGAACCTAGCCTGGAAGGTCAGTTCTGAGTGGGGGTTCCTGCTAGCCAGGACCTGAGGTCCATCTGTCCCTGCATCAGTGTGTAGGTTAGAGAACTAAACACTGACATCCTGGAACCCTGGAGTACATACCCCAGGCCTCATGGAAGCTGCCAAGATCTCAGAGGGTGCCTGCGGGGCCTTGGATACTGGAGCAGCTGCCTTGATGAAATGTTTTTGCAGCTGGTGCTTTGAAAACTCAGCCGAGACTCCAGGCGGCCAGGGGACTCAGCCCTGGGACCAGGGTCATAGTGTCTTTCTGGAAAGGGGCAGCTTGGGGCTGGTGAAGCCCCATACATAACAGGCCTGAAGCAGGCTGCAGGAGTGACTCTGGATACTCCAGGAGGAAATTCTCTCCTCCATGACTATTTCCTCCCGGATTCTGCCTGAGCCAGGGCCACCAGGGGCACCAGTGTGCTGTCACGGTCGCGCAGTCACTGCTGGTGCTCTTTCTCCTTTGCCCATCCCTGTGTTACATTCTGTGCCAGGCACTGCTCCACAGCAGGCTGTGATCCGGACCCATGGCAGCCCTGCTTCTCCCAGGGGTCAGCACTCCTGCTCCTGGCTCACTGCCACTTCTGGATCCTTTGAAAACAGAGGATCAAAGAGGACTGACACAGCCACAGTGGAAAGGGGACTCCAGTCCGGTTCTGCTGAGAACGTCCAAGCCATCGAGCAGAGGTCTAGTGCTGTGATGAGGTCCCTCTGCAAAGGCAGAACAAAGCAGGCCATTGGGAGGGGCTGGGTGCAGGGGCTGCTGAGGCCAGGCAGGGACCCATTTGCCTGGGACCCTCAGGACCCTGCATGCTGGCTGGACATGCTAGCCATGTCTTAGAACCTGAAGAGCTGGCTGTGGATGGCTCCTGGCACCTGCTACCCTTCTAAGCTGTGGTGTCCACAGGTCTGGACACTGTCCTGAGTCCTCTCTGAAGCTCCAAGGTTACCACCAGCACTTCTGAGCTGGGTTGGCAATGATCCATTTGAGATAAAAACTGAAGACCCTGGGAAGAAAAAATTGAACACTCTGCCAGGTAAATAGGTAAAGCAGGCTCAGCTTGTGTGTGCGTGTGCATGTGTGTGCATGCGTGTGCATCTGTGCACATACATACCTGCATGCATGCACACTTGCAGGGATGTGGTGTATGTGTGCATGGGTGTGCAAGTGCTCCTTCGTGCACCTTTTCTTTCACAACTCACATTGCAATGTCCTCCCTGTCTGGAGTCCTTACAGGAACTCCTGGATGCCTTCCTCCTCTGAGCCTGTCCCTGGCTCTTCTCCTGATGTAGACAATGTCATGGCACCCTTCCTGACCCAGGTAGAGGCCAGAAAGTCTTGCCACACCTGGCTGCATCTGAGGCCTTGAGACTAAACCCTATACAATCCAAATGGCAGAGCCTGAGCATTTCTACACTGGCATGGCCCTTGGTGACACCATGCCAATGCTGTGTGTCCCCAGAGTTGAGCCTGAAGCCAGGACATCAAACTTTCTGGGCCTGGCCTTGCTGAATATGGTGAGACCTGGGCTCCTGCCCCAAGCAGGGGTTTCTCTGCCTGTTCTTGGGCTTAGGGTCTGGGCAGTGGTCAGCATGGTCAGCATGGGTCACCCTAGCCTGTCACTGGGGTGGTTGTGGAGATATTGGTGTGAGAGTCCTGAGGGCCTTGAGCCTACTCCTGCCACTGAGGGTTATGGCTCTGATGTCCTCTGCATCCTAGGTGTGAGGCCAGGACAAGACCTTCCCTGACTGTCACAGGTTCTGAGCACCCCTGAGGGCTCCCTAAATTCTCAGCATGGTTCACAAAGGAGGCTTGCCCGGGGTCACAGTCAGAATTTGAACCCAGGCCTGTTTAAGTCCAGGTGGTGTAGCTCAAGCAAACACAGGAAAGAGGGGTGGTTAGATAGCAGAGGGGTGCACACAGACCAGAAGGGAGAGGAGACAAAGGAGGGGGCAAAGGGAGAAAAGGGTGAGGGGGCTGGAGATAGCAGGGCATGGGGGCAGAGTGGTGGAGCTGACCTGTGCCTGCCCAGCCACTGCCCCCCTTCCCACCACTGCCAGACCTTGGGCCTGAGGGAAAGTGCAGTGAGAATCCCAGTGCTGAGCTAGAGTGTGAGGCCCCGAGACAGAGGACGGGCTATGGCCCAGGCTACATGGATTCAGAGGATGAAGGCCAGGTTCCTTACCCAGGGCTGTCCCAGGTGGGGAGAGAGATCTAGAGGTCAGGCCTTGCCGCATGAGCTCCTCCTACACAGATGAGCAAGAAGTGCACCCTTCTTGGCACAGGGACTTACCCTCCCCCGCACCTTGCAGCTCAGCCCCTCAGGGTGCTTCCTGGACATGCATGCAAGGTAACCAGAGGGAGGAGAGGAGGTGCTCTAGCCAGGAAGAAAGCAATGCAGGGATTCTCAGCAGACAGCACAGGATAAGCTAGGGCCTGAGGCGACCTCAGGTTGCTGCAAGGGGTGGCGGGGGACATCACCTCAGAGCCTTGCAGGGTGTAGTCCTGGGAGCCATGGGAGCCATGGGCCATTTCATCTTGGGAAAGAGGTGGTGTGCTGACCTGCATTTCACCATCTTGATCTACTGGGCAGAAAGTGGGCCACAGAGGGCCAGAGTCCAGTGGGGAGCCTCCAGCGAGGCTTGCTGGGGGTGGAGAAGGCCCTGCAGATGGGCACAGCTGTCAGAGTGCAGCTTGGGGTAGGACCAGCTGACATCTGGTCTTCTGACTTAGGGATTAGGATGGCATGTTGGATGGAGGCAACTCTAGTGGGCACTGCTGACCTCTGGTGTCCTCTGTCACCTGGGCAAGGTCTTAATGTACTGACCCTGGAGAGTGCAGAGGGTCGCTTTCATAGCTGCAGGGATGGCACCAGAATCTGCAGTTCAGAAATGTGACTCTTGATTATGCCAAGAGTCCAGTACATCCTCAACAGTGTGGGCCTTTGGTCATCTTTACCAGCCTTGAGGCACCAGATGCAGGTCTTGATGTGCCCCAGGTCAGTGTCACATGCTCCAGTAAAGAAAGGTCTAATTATCAAAGCTCAGTGCCACCGTATCCCAGCCCAGGGCGGCCTCAGGCACAGCCCTAGGGTGCGTGTGTGCATGGGTGTAGCCAAGCATGTGCATGGCGGGCACTGGAAAGAGCCTCTTGCTGGCCAGTGGCCCCGTGCCAAGTGTAAAGGCCACCATTCCGGCTATATTTCCCAGGAATGGGGGAAATTTGTTCCCTCCTTTCCCAAATCCGGAATGATTTTGCAGAGGAGATAGCCTCAGGAGAGGGGAAGTGACCTTCGAATCCCACAGGGAGGTGGAGCCAAGACAGGCTCCAGCCAGGTGTGACACCCGCTGGCCTAGCCACCCCGGGTGGGGTGGGGGCTGCAGTGGGGTAGCTGGAGTCTGCATTCCCCTCAGCCCCAACCAGTGAGGGGGGTGGGCGATGCACTCGCCTAATCAAGGCGCAATCAGCGCTAATCAGCGTGTTCTTGAAATAGACCCAACTGGATGGGGATGCAGCCGCCGCCTGGGTTTGTATAGCAGCAATCAGAGGGAGGCAATTTTAGATCTGCGGGAACAACAGCTCTTTGTCCACAGGCACGGGGCCTCTGCCGAGCTCTGCTCTGCACAGCCTGCAGTTGAGATGAGCCCCCCTCTCCTCAGCCTGCAGCTGCCTGGCCTGTGAGGGGGGCATTGAAGCAATGGGCCCAGCTGCGAGGGTGCAGCCCACACTGCACACCTTGGCTGAACACCTACTGTGTGCTCTGAGCATGGGCAGCTGCTGCTCCTGTGAGGAGGGACTCTGTTCTGCAGGTGGAGGCTGGGGCAGTGCCGCAGGGTCTCTTGGACAGGACACAGCTGAGCTAGGATGGGAACCTGGTTTCTCTGGCTCTGAAACTGTCTTCCTCACTTGAGGGGCCCTATGAGACACAGTCCTTGTGTTAATATAGGCCAACAACACCTGCCCTGTGGGTCCCCAGATCTTGCACAATCATGATGCCTGAGAATTACCAGCTCCAGTTCACAGATGAGGCAAAGTGAGGGTTGCCAGGTGCACGGATCCACTCAGGTCACCAGGACACAGCCGGGAAGTGTGCAAGTCTGTGCGGCTCAAAGAGGAAGGGTGATGAGACTGAGGGACAGGAGCTCAGGGTGGGGAGGTTTCAGAATCTATGCAGAATTGGACTATCTCCCATCCTGCTGTCTGGGGCAGACCCCTCGCTTCTCTCCTATGATGCAGCAGCTTTCTCCCCTGAGTCCCCCATAACAGCCAAAGGAGTCTGGTTAAAACAAAATGGTGCATCCTCCCCTTCTGCACAAAATCCCACTGGGCTTCTGGCCCTCCTCTCGCATGTCTGCACTGGTTCTGAGGCCCTTCTCTACCTGCCCACCACTACCCTCTCCTTACTATCTACCCTTTGCACTGGCCCACTCTGTGTTAAAGTTGTCCTGAACTCCTGGTTGCCTACTGGGCACTGCAGATCAGACCCCAGGACCTTTGAATGTGCTGCTTTGCTTCCTGGAACACACTTTACCACACAGTCAAAGCACCTGTCCTGCTTCTTCTGGAAGAGCTTTCCAGGCCAGCCACCCCTTCCCTAACTCCTGGCCTCCCTGTCTCAATTCGCTGCTTCGTCTAAGCCAGGCCTTCATCACCCAAGCTGCAGGCAGGCAGGGCCAAGTGATGTGCAATCATTCTGTGCTGGAGGGAATAGCTCCCTGGGCAGTAAGGTCTTTTATGGAGACAGGAGAACAACCTAGTGGGGTGGAGGCTGGATGAGGTCAATCCAACAGGAACAGTGGAGCTGGAGGTGCCTGGAGGTGCACCCTGGAGCAGAGACGGAGATGGCAGGGGCCTAGGCCAGAGGAGTGAGCACACCTGTTTCCCCATCTATGTTTCCCCCTCCTGTGGGAGGCCAGCATGGCCAACCAAGGGCTGCAGGGAGATCCCTCCGTGGGGCTCTCCTTCTGCAAAGCTGCCTGAGGAGCCAGAGGCTGGCAGCCACTGGCTGCAGGAGTTCCTGTGGCCCAGGACCTGATTCCTGCTCTCCATTCTCTCCAGCTCCCCGGAGGCTAGAGTCTCCATTGTGGAGCTCCCCTCTGCCCTTTTTGCCCCCTCTCCCCTTTGCTGGTGACCCTAGGAGAATTCTTTGCCCTTCCTCTAGGCTTCATTTGCCACAAACTTCTCCATGGCCAAGAAAGGTGCTGTGTTTTGTTTTTAAATCATTTCATTGAATCAGTGTTTAAGGCATAAAAGCCATAGATGTTCTTTGTTAAGAGAAGTAATTAGTGGCACAAAAGAAAAAGGAGAGGATGAAAAGCAGCCCAGATCTTCCCTGTCACCTCTGTTTCTGGGCCAGCCCATCTCCTCCTCTTGGTAGCATACAGACCTGTGGTTTTAGGCAGGTTCTGGAGCTCAAGCAGGCAGGGATGGGGCCAGAGCAGGGCCTGGAACCAGCCCTTGCCTGGGTCCTTGTGCCCCTGGGTTTCTCCTCCCCAGTATACAAGCTCGAACAGGAACATCTTTCCACTCATTGGGAGCTCAACAGAGCATAGGCCGTGCAGCGAGGACTCCACCAAACCCTAACAGCAGACAGCGATCCTGTGATCGGCTCTGCTGTACAGACAAGGAAGCTGAGGCACATTACAATGAATTGGGAACCAGGACACAGGTCGGTTGACACTGGTTGCACTGGTTGAGATGACTGTGGTGAGACGTGACAAATAAAAAGCAGACCTCTGTTTGTGGGGCACTTGGCACACAGCTCACCTCATTTAATCCTCTCAGCATTCCTACTAATTGTACAGTGTCCCTTTATACAGATGAAGAAACGAATCAGAAGTGAAGTCATCTGCCCAGGGCCACACAGCCAGGGCACAGGAGCTGGAAATTGAACACAAGTGTGTCTAGCTTTGGGAGCAGGATAAATCACACCCTTTGGTCAAGGGCAAACTTTCTATTTTTGTCCAGTCTCCTAGATGGGACATGGGGACCTCCTGTGTGGGTCCTGTTCAAGTTGGACCTTTGGAGCCTGGATTTAGCGGCAGCGCCACCTGGTGGTCGATTTGCTGCCCCCGCCATAAAAGTCTGGGTAGGATTCAAGGGCAGAGATGCGGAGGAGTCTGAGCCTGGCATCCAGAAGAAGACCAGGGCTGCAGGGCTGACAGGCCGGCTTGGAGCCCCAGCGAGGCGCTCCGCGCCTACTTCCGAGCCTGTAGCACACTGCAGGGTGAAGCCTGCAGCGCACTCACAGGACCCTTGCCTGCACCCCAGTGTTCTGTCCTTCTCTGCTCCCTCTGAGGGTGACCCAGAGATCATCAGTGTTCTCTGTGGGGTTCCCCTACATAGCCCACCTTGGGGGCCCCTGGGCCTCCATCTAGGATGGGTGAGTGTAGAAAGTCTCTGGAGATGGGAAAAGAAAGAAAGCTCCAGGATACAGAAGCCAGGTGCTGTCAGATCAGGTGGGACTGTCCAGAAAAGGCAGGCCTGCACCTGCCCAGGAAGGCCATAGGCCACGAGCTCTATGGCTAAGCCACATGCCACATCCTTTGGCATCATTCCAGCTGGGCCTTGGCATTTTGCCAGTTGAGCACTGCCCTCTTTGTCCCCATCCATTTCCGACTGCCCCTAGAGCACCCCCAGTCCCCAGCCCTCCTCAAGGGTTCACTCTGTCGGGTGCTCTTTTGGGGAAAGGGCTATCCCACAAGGCCACCCCATGTGCCCTAGGACTGCAGGTGGCAGCAATGCCCCTGATAGTGAATAAATGCCCTGTCATTTTCCTAACCTTAATGGCTTCAGCCACTCCAAAAGCGCTCCACGTAGCCCCCTCATTATCCCACACAGCTCCCACACCTACCGGCCACACATCCACAGACCTCACATGCTTAGGTGATCCCTGGCTCCCCAGGATCCTAACATTGCTTTGTGGGTCACTGGGATCCTGGGGGGTACCTGCCACCCTCAGTGCCGCACACTGGCTATGCTCATCTCCTTCTGTGGCCTCTGGTGGCCTCTGTCACTTCTGGGAAATGACAGGATTTGGAGAGGTGACCTGTGTTTCCAAAGGAGTGTTCTGGGCCTCCCTACCCTACCCTCTACCACCGTTGCCTCTCCGTGGCATGGATGGTCCCGTGTGGTCCCAGAAGTGAAGGTCAGCAGGTGAAGCATCACCAATGGGCATGGTGTCCATGAGGATTCTGGTGACCCTCACTTTAAGATGAGCAATGTTAGCGAATGCAAGACAGGAATGCAGAGTTTGTTTCCAATTTACAATGTTGACCTCCTCCCATGACATGGTTCTTTGAACTGTGACTTCATAGGCTTACTGTAAGGCTCTGAGGAGGTCATGCAGGTGACTCTGAGCACAACAGGTGACCCCACTCCAGCTTGTGGTCCTGAGGCTCTGCATGGTGACTCTGGTTCCCAGGCTAGTAGGCAGCTCTGGAAGTAGGGCGCATTGAACCTCTGGGCTCTCTACAAAGTGGGCCTTCTTCAAAGGTGAGGGGTGAGCCACGTGAGGTAGCACTCACCTGCAATCCCAGCACCCTGGGAGGCTGAAGCAGGAGGATTGCCAAGTCTGAGCACAGGCTGACAACTTAGCAACTTAGTGAGAACCTATCTAAAAAAAAATAGAAATAGCCAAGGATGTAGCTTGGTTTGAAGGTCTCTGGTTCAATCTCCAGTACAAAGATAAGGTTGGGGATGGGGAGAAGTTGCTTAGTTGGTCAACAGATACTGTTTCTGCTGAGTCAAGAGTGCTGAGCTGAGAAAACACTTGCAAGTTTTTGGCTGGTTGTTTTGATATAGGGTCTGTGTAGTCCTGGTTGGTCCTGAATTAACTGTACAGCCCAGGACACTGGCTTCAAAGTGCCAGTGATCCTCCTGCTTCAGCCTCCTGAGTGCTGGGATTATAGGTATATACCTCCATATGCAGCAGAGAGAACACTTGTGTTTTATCAGCCTGAGATGGTGCAGGGAGCGGAAGGTGGCAGCGTGTTAGAGCCCTGAGGAAATACTAGGTCAGCTCTCTGCCCTCCTGGGGTCTCTTTTCCTCACTGTTCCATCTGTGGCTAAGCTCAAGCCCAGGGATACCAAGGAGGCTGGGAACTGGAAAAGAATAGAGGCTCCTTCCCACCACTCATCCCTCCCAGAGGGTGTGGATGCCTGACAAAGAAGGACAGGAAGAGCTGAAGGAAGGCATGCCCCACTGCCTCCATATCCTAATCCTGGGGCTAGGTAGGGAGCCTGGAGGATGCAGGAAAGGCCAGCTGAGCACATGAAGGGACCCAAGATTCCAACATGGGTGCCTCTCCAGCACAAAGTACCTGCTCACCAGTGCTTGCTCCTCTCCACCATCCTACAGGAAAGCCACTTAAGACCGAACAGGGAATCCTGGACCCCACTTCTAAAGATTTTCTCCACTGTTTAGTTGACATGCCTAATAGAACTAGAATGTAGAGCCATACTTGGCCAAGAGGGGCTGCTAGCACACACTGCAGCCAACTGCTTTACCAGGAAAACTAGTTCCTTTTGTTAACAATTCTATATGTTCAAAGATATGCAAATTATGTTTCCTGCTGTTATGATTTATATCTCAGTGTCCCCCCAAAACCTCATGCACTCATAAGTAGAGCTTTTGGGAGGTGACTAGATCATGGGGGTGTGATAATCATCAGTGGATTGGTCCACTGATGAGTTTGCAGCTAAATATGACATTGGGAGGTGAAGCCTGGTGGGAGGATAGGGGGTGTGGCCTGGGAGGGTCTATTTCCCTCTCTCCTGCCTTGATTTTTTAATTTCTCTGTGCTTCCTATCTTCATCCTATAAGAAACTTCCTCTGCCTTGGAGCCAGATGACTATGGACCGAAACCTCCACAAACTGAGAGTCAAAGATAGACCTTTCCTTCTTAGAGTTGTGGTTGTCAGGTGTTGTGTTTGAGTGATGAGAAGGTAATGAAGACAGATTTTGGTACCAGGAGTGGGGGTGTGGCTGTGAGGTGATATCTGGCCATGTGGCTCAAAAGCCTTTGGAACTCATTTGAGGGAGGAGTTTGGAAAGGTGTAGAAGTGCCAGCTGGATAAGCAACCTAGAAGGCTCTCATCTGAGCTTGATGGAAGATTCTTGTCAAAGATGGGAAGACTGAAATGCTGTCAGTAATGCAGTCAGAAAAGAATAAGCTCAAGATATCTCAGTTGTTAAAAAGGATACCAACCTCCAGTCCTATGTGTTGTGCTCTGGGGGGAAAAAACGTCTATATTTTCTCATTCCCTGAGACTCTGAGGGAAAATGAGAGTAAGAGGACCAAATTAGTGACTCCTCTGGAAGAAATTTCAAGGCAGTCTAATGTTGAGGCTGCAGCATGGCTACTGTTGAATACTTTTAGCCAGTTCTACCTTGAGAACCAAGAACAAAAAGCACAGCTGAATGTTTTAAGAAGTTTTGAGTCTGGACAGAAAGGAAGTTGGAGCTTGCAGGGATGAGCGGAGGAGAACTTGTTGATTACTAAAAATATTAGCGTTAAAAAGAACTTTGGACTAGGACAATAGAAAGGATAGCCTCAAGGCATCACAGGAACTAGCAGTACCTCACCCTTCAAAAGCTCAAAACTGCAAAGGTAAAAGACCTTGCTTTGAGAAGAGGGTCCCAGACACTGTTGGAGAAAGGCCACCCAGGGAAGTGTTTCCCCGGGACCCAGTTCACCAAGCTCAGCCATCGAGCCCCTGGGAGGCCTCTGCAACCAGAGCAAAATGCGGAAGGGCTTTGCTATTGCTCCAGCTGGTGGCAGACTTTGGTGTCACTCTTGCAGTGTTAGTTTTAGGTATGTGAAGGCCATGAGAGCTGTGGGGCCAGAGAAGGCTCACTCCAGATTTCAGAAGGCCTTGGAGGCCAGACAGTGCGCCTCTGACAGGGCAGTATGTGAAGCTATGAGTGTGAAAGCCAAGGTGAAGGTGGAGACCCCAGAATGGTAGAAAAGTCAAGAATGTGGAATATCTGAGAAAGACTACAAGGAGGGAGCACAACCAGCCAAAGACAGAGGCCACAAGGGCTCAGCCAGGGCGGGCCAGGGGCAGAGCTGCCAAGTCTTCTGGGGCTCCCCCCTTTCTAGGTCTTGGCACAGAGCCATAGGATTTTAATATTTACCCTGTTGGATTTTGGTTTTGCTTTAGTACCACTCTTTTTATATCTCTTTATTTCTTCCTTTTAGAATGGAAATGTTTCCTAGCTTTCATGTTTCAAAAACATTTCCATTCTAAAAGGAAGAAATAGAGAGATATAAAAAGAGTGGTACTAAAGCAAAACAAAACAAACCAAAAAAAAAAAAAGAATGGAAATGTTTATCTTGTGCCATTGTATATTTGAAAATTTTAACTTTCTTTTGATTTTTACAGGAGTTCATAACTAAGTTTTCCTTAAATCTCAGAGGAGATTCTGGACTGAAACTGTTAAGACCCTGACAACCATTAGAGGTGGCCTAAATGCCTTTTGCATAAAGTGGTGAATGTGAGTCTCTTAGGGGCAGGACAGAAGGCTACGGTTTATATCTAGGTGCCCCTCCATGCCCAGGAGAATCATGTACTCATACAGGGGGCTCTGTAGAGGTGACCGGATCATCAGGCTGTGGTACTTATTAGGGCATAGGTCCACTGATGGGCTTATGGTTAATACGATGCTGGGAGGCAAAGCTTGGTTGGAGGAGGTGGGACTAAGGGCAAGTCCTAGAAGGGTCTATCTTCCCCTTCGTGTGATGAATGCTTTCTCCTCTGCCATGCTGTTTTGACTTGGAGCCAGTGGACTACGGACTGAAGCCTCTTACAGAGCCAAAACAAATCCTTCCTCCTAGAGTTGTGGGTGTGAGGTGTCGTGTCTCAATGATGAGAAAGTCATCACACTTGGGAAAGGGGAGAGCCACATTCCTGTGACTTAGGTGCGTCTTGTTTTGCTGCTGGCACCCATCTAATTGTGAGGCACATTCAGACATGGAGAGGGGAGGGGGCAGGTAGTGAGAATGCACCAAGCAGTGCCTGTGACTCGGAGAGTGATGAGGTCCTCAGGGCCCCTCGGTGGGTAGAATTGGTGGGACACTTCCTGTGAGTAGGTGTCACCTCCTTGCCAAGGCAGATTCTCTGGGCTATAAAGAAGAGAGATTTTAAAAGAGGAACTGACCAGCCTGGCAGGACAACACTATGGCTTCGAGTGGCTATCTTGAAATGTTAGGTAAAAAGATACAAACTGAGAAATTCTATGATTTGAGCACTATGCCAACCCTTCTTGAGTGCAGACGCTATTCTCTCAGGATAATAATCACTGCTATGACCTGGGCTCCAGAAACCACATCTCCCAGGACCTTCACAGCCACCCTGCATCCGATTTGCAACCAGGCTGTAGACCTCTTCTCTTCTGGCTCTCCTTCCTCCTCAGACAGCAGGTCTGCTATGTGCACAGGAGTGTGAACTTGGTGACAGCTATTTTTTACTACTGCGAGGTGGCTACTACTTCCTTTGACCTTGGGCATGGGAAGGTTAAGGCATTGAATCAGGAGACAGGGCCAGGCAGATCTGAGTTCTCTGTTTGCTACTGCTGAGCTGTGTGATTGTTGGCAAATTGCTTGGCTTTTCTGTGCCTTCATGTCCCCTACCTGTGAAGTGGGCAAAGCCATGAATAACATGAAAATGCCCATAGCATGGCTGTGGTGAGGATGGAAGAGTGGACTTGTGAAAAGCAGCTGGTCCACGTGGTGTGAGCAGTGAACCTGGGCGGAAGGCAAACGGGCCTTCTGGAACATGCTGCTTCCCTTTGCTCCCAATCTCAGTGTGCAGCAGGAATGGTTTTACAGGCAATAAAGAAACTACAGGAAAATATAGCACTGCCGAGCAGCCACGTGATGCATTTGTCCACTTCTTTTGCTTTTTAAAAACAAGTAAACAGAACATTGTGTGCCCAAGGGTCTCCAATGAGAATGTTCATAACGCAAAACAAGACAACTGGTTCCATTTTTTAATAATACCGTAAATATCTCAGAAAGGATGTATTGTTCCTAACAAATATCAAAAAAGTGATCACAATGATATCGCTCCTGCCCCACATTTCCCTCCCCACCTGTAAAGTTACCCGGATCCTAGTAGGAAATTACAAAACACAGAAAATCCAGCCCCCTCCGCCCTGCCCATGAGTAGGGTTAAGAGTATCAAGTGTTAGGAGCCATGTGTCTGGTGCGTGCCTCCCAGCGGCAGACCTCTGGGGACCAGTCCGTCTGTCCATCCACCTGTGCACACAGGAGCTCATGGTGGGACAGTAGCAGCAGTAGATCTCCCTCCCTGTAGCCTTCTGGGGGGAATGTGGCTGAGGACCAACAGGTGCAGAGGGTTCCTCCCAGCCCAGGCGGGATGGCTCAGGGGGCACTGGCCTGTTTGTGAGCAACTAGGTGCAAGAGGAGCCCCAGAACCAGGGGCCCCCATCTTCCTTGGGGCACAGGGCCTCCTTGTGAGCAAACTCAAGCTTTAGGAGGGGGCTGGGGGTAGTAGAGAAGAAGGGCATTTGAAAACCTTGGGGTCAATGGAATACATGGGTATCCTTCAGAAAAAGCTCACATTTCCATCAAATGGAATTGGGGCCTGCACAAGAAGGAAAAAGAATGTGCCGTCCTCACCGCCGTCTCTTGGGAGGCAGCATGGAGGCTTGGAGGCTCCATATGAAGTCCAGTTAACCAGGGAAAGGAACCGCTCTTGCCTGAGGCCAGCCCTGCCTTCATCTGGCCTGAGACCTGTGCCTCTCAACCCAAGAGCCAGGGGTTCCCCAGATCACCCCCAAGTCACCTGAATAGACAGGAGCTGAGGCTTCTGGCCATTGGTGCAAAGAAGAGGAGAGGGCAGAGAAGCAGTCTCCACATGGGATCCACCAGAACAAGATGGGGTGGGGGTAGGCAGGGAGCAGCAAGCAGAAGAGGTGGCTGGGGACAGAGAAGGGGCCTGTGCCCTCCCAGCAGCACTCACTCTGGGAGGCTGCAGCAAGATCTATGCCTCCTGAGCCAGAAACCACCAAGCCCTGTCCATCTTTTCTGCCTAGATTAGAGGCACAGAGGGAAGATCAGGCCAGGAGGTGGATAGGAGGAGCCGCTGCTACTGGGCCAGGACAAGGATAAAGCCAGGGGTAGTACACATATCACCAAGTCATTGCAAGATAAATCAGATCTCCAGGATGGGGACTGGGGCAGGTGGGGGAGCAATGGCCTGTGTGACTTCAGGAATCAAGGTCAACAGCAGAGCTTCAAGGGAGGGAGGCAAACAGAGAATCCCCCAATTTGAGAGACAGGGAAATTGAAGCCTAGGGAGAGGAAGGGCATGGCCAAGGTCACTTAGTGGGATTGAGGCAGAGGTCCTGTGACCCAGGAGTCCCCATCTGCTGGGATTTTCTCTACTCTGCCATGTAACCTTCAGCCTCAAAACCCCACCCCTACAAAAGGGCAGGTTTAAGAGAGAACCTGGGGACTGGAAGTAACGGCTGCCCAGAGTCAGGGCCAAATGTGGGACAGGAATGGTGGGTGAAGTGAGTGACAGAGAACAGTGTTTGTCACTCCCCACCCCACCTGCTCACAGCCCCCGTATAAAAGTTTTATAATATGGCACACTGATCCCTAGGACACACTGATTAAAACCATGGTGGGATGTGAGAGGTGCTAGTCACTGTACAGTATTATCTTGTGGTGGCAGATACTTCCATGGTCACAGAGAGAGATGGGGACGGGAGCTGTCAGCTGAGTGTACAGTGGCCCATGGAGATTAACATGTTAATATATCCTGTGTACAGAAGCAAAGCCCCTACCATTAGGAGAAGCTCAGGGTCATTTACACGTGGGCAGGGAAGGAGGAGAAACAAGGTGGTGGGCAGATGGGCAGACTCAGAAGTGTGTCTCCTTCTCTGTGATGGCTGCGATGCTGCCGTCACCCTTGAGCTTGGCATCACAGTCATTAACTGTCACCGTCCGTGGGCCTGCCCCAAGCTTGCCCCGCATTTTCAGATCTGCACTGGGTACTGTCAACTTCCGGAATTTCTAGATGTTGGAGAGGAGAAGAGCTGTCTCAGGGGGCTGACAGGGCCTAGGGGTCAGCCTTGGCCTTGCCAGCACACAGATGGGTGCCTCAGTGCTTTGGATACATCAGCCTGAGGCCCAGGGCCTGGCTCTGCCACAGGGCTCTGTCGAGGATGATGCACTGACTTCCGTGGGCCTCAATTCCCTGCTCTGGAGAATGGGCACAAAAGAAGTCCTTGTTCCTGGTGTTAGTGAGTAGAAAGGAGATAAAGGTATGTAGAAGTGCATGGCCTTCTGGGTGGCCTCAAGCAGGTGAGTGGAATTTGAGAACTAGAATCCTGCCCTTTGGCAGGGGTTAAGAAGAGGGGGTTTGAATTGCTTCTCACCCACTGGCTAGTTGTGCCAGCCAAATGTTATAGTTTATAAAACAATGTCCTCCAAAGGCTCTTGTGTTCAAAGTTGGAGCTTCTGGGAAATGACTGGATCATAAGGGTATCATACTCACCAGTGGATTCGTTGATGAATTTAGTAGCCGAATGTGCTGTTAGGTGTGGGGTCTAACTGCGAGGTCCCTGGAGTGTGACCTAAAATGGTATATTCCTTTCCCCAGTTCCTCCCTTCCCTCTTGGCTTTTGATGAACAGCTTTCCTCTACCATGCCCTTGTACCATGCAATTCTGCCTTGGAGCCAGCCAACCACTAAATCCACTGGAAGCTGAGTCAAATAACCTTCTCCTTTAAGTTGTGAGTGTTGGGTATTGTGTTTCAATGATGGGAAAATGACTAACACAGAAATTAGTACCAGGAGTGGGGTCATTTACATGTCTGTACTTAATGATGTGATTCAGAGCAAGAGTCTGAAAAGATTTGGAGTTGCCAGCTAGAGAAGTCTTAGAATGCTATGCTACCAGAGTAAGCAAAGATTGATGTGAGATTTTGGTCAGAGTTCAGTAAATCAGATGCTGACAGGAGTGCAGATAATAAAGGTTAGGCTCAGGAGGTTTTGGTTGAGAGCAAGGACTATATTGATAGTTGGGCTACAGTCCATGTGTTATACTCTGGCAGAAAATGTGTCAGCATTGTATTTATGCTTGGGAACTTTGTCATAGACTAAGGTTAAAGGGAGTAGACTAATTTGGCAGAGAAAATTTCCAGGCAGACCAACATTCAAGCAGTGGCCCAGGTACTGCTAATTGCTTTTAACCATATCTACCGTGAGAACCAGGAACAAACATTAGATGTAAAACATCTGCAGTTTCATCAGAAAGGAGGAAGTGCCTACAAAGTTGGGCACTTGAAAAGCATGTTACTAAAAAGATCAGTGTTAGAATGAAGTCAAATACTTTGCATTAGAATGATAGAAAAAATAGCTCGGTGGCATCTCAGGAATCAACAAAACCCCACCGTTCACGGGCTCAAGAGTATAGAATTATGAAGATTTCATTTGAGAAAAGAGCCCTTTGACTCCCTGCTGGAGAAGGGCTGCCTGGGGAGCTGGTTCCTTTGGATTAATTTCACAGTTCTCAGCCACACGGGCACTAGGAGACCTATGTGCCAACAATGCCAGGAGGCCTGGCTACTGCTCAAGCTGGCAGCAGACCTTGGCATCACCTATGTGGTTCTGGTTTTACAGGAATACAGAATGCAAGAGTTATGGGGTCATGGTGGCTTCCATCCAGACACTAGAGGAAGTCCGAGGAGGCCGAGCAATGTGCCCCTGAGAGAGCAGTGCATGAAAAGTGTGAGAGGGAAGTTCCATGTGCAGTGGTGATCCCAAGAAGCTGAAGATGCCAGGAATGTGGCCCGTCTGCTGAAGAAAATGGCAAGAAGGGTCACCCAAGCTTTTGGGGACTCATATCTCACCACAACCTGCCCCAGATGCTGGGACATGGAGCTCTAGGATTTAATATTTGCCCTGATGGGTTTCAGTCTTGCTTTGGTTCTATTTCTTTCTATTCCCCTATTCTTTTCTTTTGGGATGGAAGTCATTCCACTTTTTAATTGTATGTTGGAAATATTTAACTTTCTTTTTTATTTTCACAGGGATGCATAACTATGAATTTTGCTTGAGTCTCAGAGGAGACTTTGGACTTGGACCTTTGAGCAATGCTGGAATTAAGATTTTGGCAATTCTTAGAGTTGGGTCAAATGTATTTTACACAGTGAGGCAGACATGAATCTTTCTGGGGTCAGGGTAAAAATGTTTTGGTTTAGATTTAAAATGTTCCCCAAAGTCTCATGTGTTTGAATGGTGATTGGATTGTGAAGTGCTATATTCATCAGTAAATTCATTCATTCATTGATGGGTTCATGACTCAGTGTGCTGTTAGGAGGTAGGACCTGGTTGAGTTGGTTGCTGGCGGTGTGGCCTGAAGGGCGTATTCTTCTCCCCAGCTCCTCCCTTCTCTCTCTGCTTTCTGGCTACCATGAGGTGAGTAGTTTCTCTCTGTCAGGGCCTTGCACCATACCTTGGAGGTAGCCAGATAAGAACTACAGGAAACTGTAGTAAAGTCAATGGCACATCCCTAAGGCCTTACAGAGACACATCCAGCACAATTTTCATGATGGATGCCTGCCAGACAGGAGCTGCTCCACAGCTTTCTTGAGATACGAGTTGGCATATCTCCACCATGCCCATTGTTCAGAGAAGAAACAGACTAGTGAGGTGCCTGGTCCCATGCATAGCCTCCGTTCCTGCCTGCCCCCTTCCACCCTGGGAGGCATGCTTTCTCTCTTCTCCTCCCTCGCCTTGGGTAGCATTCCCTCCAACACCCAGCCTCCCTCACCTCAGAGAGCGTGCCCTCCATCCGCCATAGCTGGATGCAGACCCAGAGTGGGATGCAGAGCATGGAGGACAGCGCCATGAGCCAGCCGATGCCGTAGCCCCAGGCCGGGTATGTGTAGACATTGTTGTATTTGAGTGGCTTGTACTTGATAAGGAAGAAGATGAAGATACCCTGCAGAGAGATGAGAAGTCCCTGCAGCCACCACCACCTGTCCACAGCAACGTGGGCCAGAACCACTGGGAGTATCACGCGGAGTGTAATACATCTCCTGAGGTCCTGAGACCTCCCACTGCTTTGCCCAATTAGGGACTCTTATTTTGTCCCTTTCACTTCCTCAAAGGCTGGTTCAAAGCTGATTTTCCTACCTCTCCAGACTGTGAGATGCTCTGAGACACTTCTGGGGCCAGGAAGCAGCCAACAGGTGACAAGGTTGCACATATTTATTGTACCCTATCTCTTAACAAGACCCCTTGTGGGTCTTGGGGAAGAGTGTGAGCCTGACTTTACATCAGCTTTGTCACCTCTATAATTAATAGCAGAGCAAAACCTTAGTGTCTACATGGCCTTTGTGCCAATGAGGCATAACTCCAGTCCAAGGCAGGGGGACACTTGCTCAGGACACCCAGAAAGCTGGTGGCAGAACTGGGATCTCGTGAGGGTCCTGCTAAGCTTAAAAGCTGTCCCTATGACCTCAGCTTTATAGGGTGTCACAAGGCTGGGACCTAGGAACATGAGCCTTCTCAGTGCCATTGAGGCTGGGAGGGGACATGGAGGGGAGAAAAACAGGGAGCAAGCAGGTGGCATGTGGGACACTGGGAATGGCACCTGGCTGGTCCTTACCGCACAGATCCCGGGAGTCACCACCTTCCAGCACCACTTAATGAGTGACAGTGGCCGGTAGCCAATCATGTCTTCAATGTTGTCATAGAACCGGTTGCTTCCTTGCAGAGCAGAACAAATGGGCATGAGACTCAGTGCCCTTATTTATCACTTAATGCTACCATGAGGTGGCACAGGGCTACAGCTTGTGTGATGAATGTCTCCAAGGATCTCATGCAAAGGCCTGGTCCCTGAAGCAGCACTCTTCAGAGATGGTGCTTTAGGAGGTGGCGCCTGATGGGACATCCTTAGGTCATTGGGGCTGTGCCTCCAGAAAGGATTTGGGGCCCCTTTCTCTGCCATGGCATGAGATGTCATGGCTTCACAGCCCATGCTCTCGCCATGAGCTTGTGCCCCAAGCTGAGGCCCAGGCTAGAACCTGTGGAGGCTGAGCTCAGTTAAGTCTTCTTGTCCTCCTTGGGAGGCCTGTGTTTCAGGATGGGTCCAGCTGGCTGTCTTGAGGGGGCTTAGAGCACAGGGTTCATGGAAGAAAGTGGAAGGGGTTTCTTTGGTGAGGTGAGGCCAGGACAGCAGCTGGCTGACCTGCTCAAGTGGTGGCCTGGCTTTGTGGGGCCGAAAGGAACAGAACAGCCACTCTACCACCCCCACCCTCTGTGTGGCCCAGTTTGAGGAACAAAAGAACCACAAGGTGGTATTGACTAAGGGCTGCTTTGTCTATACTGTGTTCCACCTAGAAACATGCTCCACAAGCTTTCTCACAGAGGGGAAATTAGGCACAGGGTACAGGCCTTGACCGAAGTCACAGTGCTTGGGCCCTGCCCTAGGCCTGCTTCCTGCTGTGGGGGTGAGAGGGCAGGCAGGTCTCCTGTAGGGAAGGACCTCCACTCACCATATACCCAGCCGATGCACACGCATTCAAAGATGGCCACGAAGAGCAGGCACATCCCACTGGCAGCATAGGAGTCAAAGAGCTGGAAGATGTACATGCCTCCCTGCGGACAGAGGACAGACACGTCGACAGCTTGCTGGCCGGCTGGCTGACTGCGCCTGCTGCACTCTGAGGCTGCCACTGGCCAGAGGTCTTCCTGGGTCTCCCCTGAACCCTACAGCCTCTATGCCTGGGCATCCCATCCCCTGGGGACTTCAGGAGGGTTGATGGCATGACCTGCCACAGCCTCCTAAGTTCCCCCTGGGCCAGGGACCACACTAAAAGTCAGTGGCAGCAAGGCTCTTCAGCGAAAAAGTCCCCACACAGGTCCTCTGCGGCACCTGACATGCAGTAGGTCCCCGAGTTGCTTGGAGTGTGGGCCCTCTGTGGGCAGGGACCCGACTGGCTGGTGTGGGCCAAGCACTGGCACATAGCGGCTGCACAGCTGGACTTGGAGGTGGGAGGATAGGCTGGGTGGGCTCTGAGGTAGGTGGATGGTCACATACCTATAGGCTCTGATCCCTCAATTTGTCTCCCTTGACTCTGTACTGAACTTGTCCAAATGCTGTCCTTGTCACAGTCCCCAGACACTGAACAATTATGTGTCCCAAACCTGGAGTAGGTTTGAGAAGCCACCAAGAGAACTGTGCCCAGCAGGCCTATGTGGGCTTCACCGTGGTTTGCCTTTATGGATTTAGGTCCTGGGGCCCATCCCCCATGGATACCAAGGGACTCCATGGTAGCTACTCTCCTTGGAGGTCCTGATGGGTGTGAGACTAACCAGCTGGGTTCAGGGGTAGGAAGTGCTACAATGAGGGGACAAGTTGCATCTGTCTGGAATCTCTGTTACTCAGCCAGGGTCACTGCCTCAGCACAAAGGTATGCGGGGAGAGAGGGCAAAGGTGCTAGACCCTGTGTGCCCTCCAGGATCCCCCTACTAGAGCCACTCCTGTGCTTGCACTTAGTGCTTGATGCTCTCGGACATGAGACCTCTGTGCTTTTATTTCTCCCTTTAACCACAAAGAGCAATGTGCCAGTGCCGGCAAGACCACACCTTTGCTAGGAATGAGAAACGTGGCCTGTGAATGACACCAGGAGTGGTGGGACTGGGGACCATGGGACAGCACAGGTGGCCACCTGGCCACAGCACTCTGGGCCACAGTATGGGGCCATCACTGAAGGTTTTCCAGAAGACACAGAAATCTAGGTTTCCCTGGGAAAGTTTTCTCTCTTTTCATACTTGGTGACTTCAGAGTGTTTTATAAAACAGTGAGGGCAGAATGAGGCAGACACCACAGTGCCTGCCAGTCTGCAGGCATCTGGGCAGCCCGAGTGCCTTGGGCCCAGCACCAGGGCTGGCTCTGAGCTGGCCCTGGAGACCCCTCCAACTTGCTTCCTTTCACTAAATGCAAAGTGGGGGCTCATAGGTAGCACTGAGCACAGTCCAGTGGCATGGGGGCATCCCACACAGGACAGAGGTCTCCTGAGATTGCAGCCCCAGAGTGTCACTGCCCTATGTGAGCAGCTATGCAATGAAACTGCCTGAACAGTGAGGCCTCAGGACACATTCCATCTGTCACTGACCTGGCTGTCTCAGCCACTTCCTGCATCTTGGTTTACTTCTTGGTCCTTTCCTATATGATCCTAAGGCAGGAACTATGCTATAGGGGAAACTGAGGCACAGAGCAGACACAGCGCCTGCTGCCAACCTTCTGCTGGCTTCTGAGGAGCCAAGCACAGAGCCTGATAGATGGTCTGGCTGTGGAACCCAGCACCCTGCCTGGTAGTGGATGGGCATTGGTGGCACAAGCTAGCCCTGCAGTTGAGCTCTGAATGAGGAAGGAAATCCCTAATGGCTAAAAAGGTTTGAGACCACCACGTCCATTTGGCAGTTTGTGCTTCCCTGATGTCACACCCAGATGTTCCCACCACTGAGGATGATGTCACACCCAGATGTTCCCACCACTGAAGATGACGTCACACCCAGATGTTCCCACCACTGAGGATGACATCACACCAAGATGTTCCCACCACTGAGGATGATGTCACACCCAGATGTTCCCACCACTGAGGTGATGGATCTCCGTTTTTGGCAGCTCATACTGGTGCCCTGAAGGCTCTGGGTCACCAAGCCTGATCCAGGCCTCAGACAATGAGGTCACTGCAGGCCATGCTCTGGGCAGGATGCCACATTCAGTCTGCTCCTCATGACCCCAGCCTGTCCCTGTCAGCCTCTTTAAGGCATCAGGTCAGCCCCCAATTTGTATGCAACAAAAGAGTGGATTCCGCATGATTAACAGAGCTTAATGAGGCCCTGCTCCCTGCAGGCCTGTGGGGGGAGGAGAGTGGCTGCTCCTTTCCTCTAACACCCATTGTCGAAGGGACAATGACCAGGAACCTGGGTAGCAGCTGCAGCAGAGGCCTCACTGAGCACCCAGCCCAAGCCCTGCTCTGGCTCTGATGGGCTGTGGCCTGGGGTGGGGCAAGTGAACGGGGACCACAGACCACTGGGGCAGAGGGACAAGGAGGGTGACCAGGCTAGGACGCAGGCCAGAGGCTGGGCCCAGAAGAGGAAGGCAGACAGCGCAGCTTCCTGGTGGAGGTAGTGCAGGGAAAGGATGATAGGTTCAACAAGGAGCCCCCAGTGTAGTGCTTCCCAGGCTGGCCTGGTTTCAGTGACTGCTCTGATAGATTCATAGCAAACCTCCCCCGATCCCCATGGCTCCCACAAAATCTCTGCCTGTCTCCTAGAAGCAGCATTTTCTTAATTATCTTTGTGCATGTGGGAGAAAGATGCCAGTCTTACCTCCTCAAGACACCCAAACAAGTATTAGGACAGCTACAGGGTGAGGAATACAGTTGGGGAATCTCAACCGAGGACCATGGGGTCCCTCACACACTGCAGGTCCCACCGGGTCATAGGAGCGCTTACTCCAGAAAAGCCAGCTTTGAACTTGAGACCTGGGACAGGTAAGCAGTCTAAGGACTGATTTTTTTTTTTTTTCTTTCCAGTGCCGGGAATTGAACTCAGGACCCTGCACTTGTCAGGCAGGAGCTTTTTCTACTGAGCTATCTCCCCGGCTGGGTAAGCAGTCCAGCAGCTGGTAGCCAACGCTGCCCCCTTCCCCTGGGTGTCACTCCCTGGCATAACCGAGGTGGCCATGTATGTGCCTATGGTTGTCCTCTGTGTCTCTACCCCCACTAGAGCCCGGGCTTGGTGAGGACTCACAGGGGCCGGCCAGCCCCAGAGCTGGGGGCACAGTCCACCTGGCACCCCTGCCCCTATGTCTGCCCCATGCCCTTACCTCCGTCAGCATCACGAGGCCCAGGAAATAGGAGACCACAGACAGCGCCAGGATGAGCAGCTCTCGCCGGTAGCCCCTCCGGAATATCTTAGGGTACATGTCCACCACAGCTGTCACCAAGCTTTCCACACACACAAACTGCAGGAGACACCATGACATGAAGCCCAGGAAGAGGCTGCAGCCCACCCTGGCCTCACATGGAGGCCCAGAAGTGAAGGCTGTGACTCCAGAGAGCCCATAAACAGGCGGGCGGGGCTGCTCAGGACACAGCTGCAAAGCACAGACCTGTGCTGTGGTCTGAGACTCCTGCTGGCCCCGGAGTGGGGTAGGGACTGGAACGAGATGCAGGAGGCAAAGCAGGGGCCTGTGTCCCTGTGCCCAACTCAGTGCTCTGCATAACAGACCCTAGGCTGTGTCAGCCCCCGTCCCTGCTCCTAGCAGGAAGGTGCCATGGCTAGGTGAGGGCAGCCAGTAGCAAAGCAACTCCCAGCTCTCTGTTTCTGTGGAGTGGGCCCTGAGCTCTGATCACACAGCGTAGGCACCGATGTCTGAGTTTGAGCTGTTGAGCATCTGGATCCCAAAGTGGAGCACAGGGCCTGGCACACTGTTTCAGTCCAACTCCTACCTACCCATCAATACCCAACCCAAATGTTCAAACACGGCAAGCGGCCCCTTCTCTGGGTTCTTGTAGCACCAAGGGCAGATCTTGCAACTGCTTCTCCTTGTATCGCCTCTCCTCTATACCCAGGGGTCCTGGCTTGCCTACATCGGCCAACGTGCAAGGAAGAAGGGCCACAGGAGCAGGGGCCTCTTTGAGCTCACCCATTTCTAGTTTCTGGCACAGGGCCCACATGCAGGATGACTGCTCCTATTTACGTTACAGTATACCCATTGGACATCACGGTTCAGAATTTGAGGTTACAGTCATTTGTGGATCTTTCCTTAGAACCTTATTGTAGAAACTGCAAATATGGTATCCTTAGCGATTTTTTTTTTTTTTTTTTTTTTTGGATGGGGAGGTTTGCAAGTGGCCAACCCAAGACGGTCATTCAGTTCTTGCTGCTGATTGGCCTGATGCACCAGCATTCCCACCGTAAGAGGTGGCTGAACCACAGGTAGCTACCTCAAGTGCTTTCAGTTTGAAGCCCTAAGATCACTAAGATGCCACCAAAATGCCCTGCATTTTCTAAGACTTAATTAACATTAAATTTTATTAAATTATATAACTTTAAGAGATATTGCATATTTGGGGCTTAAACTATAAAACTAGGCCTTTATAGGTATTTTTCTAGCCATATCTTAACTTTAAAGTTTTTCACAATTTGGTCTTGGAATGTCACCCCCATGACTTCTGGGGTCCACTGTATTGCTAACAGAAGGGCCAGGGCTTGCCATGTGCTGTCACTGCTTATTGACTTAGTGGCTCCACTTGGCTGTCCTCTCCCCCTGTGTCCACTGGCACGAGGGTCTGCAGGACTGGAGTCATGGACTTTCTTGCTGGTCACTATGTGGTTGGGACTCCCCTTCCCCAGGGCAGCTTCTGGACCTTAAACCCTTGATGGTTTATTTTTATCCTCTCAGAAAAAGGACTTGCACCCTTCTTGCAAGGACAAAGCCCATGGGCACAGGGAGGTGGAGTGACTCCCCCAGAATCACATGGCTCCCAGATCCCTGGCATGGGACCAAAACCATGGGCCTACAAAGCCCAGACTGCCAGGCCTCTGCCACAAGGTAAGACTGGTGAAGACTTGCTCCTCTTTCTCTGGGTCCCCAGAGCAGGGAGTGGGACCTGGGAGCTGCTCGTGGGTAGGCATGAGACACCATGCTACAGCTGCTCAGCCTCTGGGAGCCTGCCCTTCTGTACGATGGGCAGCACAAGGGGCCCCAGCCCACGTACTAGGGTGGTGATGAGCCGAGCACACAGGCTGGGCACACAGCAAGTGAGCTGGGCCAGGCTGCGGCCACTGCCGCCTCCTCCCTCCTCCTCCTCTTCTTCTCCTCCTCCACCAGTCCCATCGTGTCACGCACCAGCTGTCATCCCTAATCCCCAAGGCCTCCGCCTGCAACAATGGGACTGAGATTATCAGCAGAACCACCCGGCACCTCCTGGCTTGGCTTAGCAGCTCCTGGGGCCAGGCAGAGGGGGAGGAATTGGATGGGTGGTTGACAGGCACAGAGCCATAAGACTTGTACACTCAGTGACTACCTCAAGGTCATGGAGGGGCTGGGCCTCACCCAGTCCCAGGAGGCCCAGGCTGCCCCTTGCTAAAGTAGGGCCTCTCACCTGTGTGCCTGCTCAGCAAGAGCCCCTGGATGCCAGGTCACGGCAGAGCTGGAGGGGGCTTTTCGTGGCATCAACAGAGGGCAAGGGTCTGAGGCTCTCAGTGCATAATGGCCCTGTGATACAGCCTGGGAGGCTCTGGGGAGGCCAGGCCAGGAGGGCGAGTGGTGGAGACAAGGGTGGGGACACACAGGCCAATGTTCCACCTCACGGACCTGCACAAGGGACCCCCTCTTCTGGGTACCACATGACAAAGGCAGAAGCAGGTGGGTGGGGCTGAGGGGATCCCAGCACAGCAACACAAGCAGGAAGAAGAGGTGGCCTCAGTGATGGGGCTGTGACAGGGACACGTGCTGCGGCACCTGGCCATCATGGATGTCCTCCTGCTTTGCTGGGGTAGGAACTGGTTGGCCGAATGGAGGCATTGAAGAAATAAAAATAACAGAAACAGGAAACTGGGAATTCCCAGTGAGGAAAAATGGGAGAACTCAAAGGGACCCCAGCCGATGGATGGGGATAGAGGAGCTGCCCAGTGGGTGGAAGGCTACTGGAAGAAGGCAGGGTGAGCTCACCTGGCTCTCCTGCCAGCAGTGCCCATTCCCTGAAACCCCCTCACCCCCTTACCTGGCTGTCCAGGCCCAGGAAGATGAGCATCATGAAGAACAGGGTTGCCCACAGTGGGGACAGAGGCATCATTGTGACAGCCTTGGGGTAGGCAATGAAGGCCAGGCCAGGCCCTACAGGGAGGAGAGAGAGCATCTGGGTGTCTGGGTGTTTGGGTGCCCCACAGAGGAGCCCTCGATGCCAAACACCTACTCAGATCCCATAGCACATCTGGGATGGTGCTGTGCAGGTCACGTTGCATGTGAGCATGCCTGGGGCAAAGGGAGACAAGTCAGGATCTGGAAGCCTGAGACTCCAGCCAAGGGTGGGTGTGGTGTGAGGACCATTCTTGGGGTGGCCTCATGCCCTGTTCTAGAGGTGGGCATGGAGAACCTCAAATCGCAGACTACCAAGCCCACCCACAGGTCCCAATGGGCTGTCTGTGGAGAGGCAGGGCACTGCTTCCTGAGCTGGCAAGAAATCCAGGCCTTGTGCATGGCTTTCTGCAGTAGCTGCATCGACTGGACTTTTCTCGAAGTTTATTTTTATAGTATTGAGGATTCTATAAACTCCCTAGTTTAATTGTGTCATTATCCACAAATTTTGACATGCTGTGTTTACCATTCAATTTGAAATGTTTTCTTCTTTGAACTACAGGATATTTTTAAAAAATGTAACAGTTAATTAATTAGGTTCTTAGTAAGAAATTTAGAACACTAATTTATGAGGATAAATTCCATTTGTCAGAGCAAAAACGGATCACAAGTAACCCTGGAGCTGAGGAACAGCTTTGATTTTTGCTAAAATCTGTGAGTCCCACTTTCTGAACTAACTTGCACTGCTCTGAAATCTGGTATCTCTCCTTCTCAGTGCCAGAGATCTTGCCCTGTCTGGGCTTCTGCAGCTTCTTCTTCTTGAAGTAAGCATCAGTGAGGTGTTTGGGGATTTTCACTTTACTGATGTCAGTTTTTGTAGAGGTGGCAATGACAAATTTCTGGTGCATTCTTCATAGAGGAACACGATTAAGGCTAGAAGGCCCGGTCACAAGTGGCAAGCCACTGACCAGCTGCTTCAGGAAGAGCGTTCTCTTGCCTCTGTGACGCCCGGTGAGGATGATCGAGATGGTGTCGGGGTGATGCTGGCTTGAAGTGTCCGCACATGCTGACTGAAGGGTTTCTTGCCATGGCTCAAGAGCTTTCAGGGCACATCTTCAGTAGGGCAGTACCCAGGCATTCTTCAAAGCTTAACCACCCGGCTACCTCCATTCTTGTCCTGACTGACCAGTTTTGTGATCATAGCTAGAACTTTCTCTTTCTTGTTCTTTGCAACCTTCGATTTAGCAGCTGTGTTCTTTCTCTTGTGCTAAGCCTTTCTGGAGTACATAGCGGATCGGGAGTATCTACCAATTCTTCTAACCAGGACAGGATTTCGGCTGCAGTGGGGCTGCCCCTTCTTGGACTTCTTTTGCCTTCACCTTACCCTTTTTATCAGTACCACTGGTAGAAGCCTTCTTGGCTTCAGGTTTCTTTTTAGTGTCTGGATTCTCAGTTTTTTCACCCTCTATCTTGCAAGATGGGAAAGAGCTGAACTATGGGATATTTAGAAATATGTTGCTTAACTATTACATATTTGGAGGCTTTCTAGATATTTTGGGTTTCTTATTTATGGGTTTCTAAATTCATCCAGTGGCAGGACAGTATAGACTCTGCATGATTGCAATCCTGTGTATGCTCAGACTTATTTTACAGCCCACTATCTGTCCACCTTGGTGAATGTTCCACATCTCTTTGGGAAAATGTACTCTGCAAAGTTTGATGTAATGTCAAGACATGTGGTTGACAGCAGTGTTTAGGTCTAAATATCTTTTACTGATATTTTGTGTAGTTGCTCTACTATTAAGTTATATAGGAGTTAAAGCCGCCAGTCATGATTGTGGATTTGTCTATTTTCCCCTTCAGTTCCATCAGTTTTAGCTAAATTTAAGACCCTGCTATCTACTACAAAGACATTTAGAACTATTAGATCTCCCCCAATAAATTGTCCTTCAGAGGTGTTTGTGTGTTTGTTTTGAGGCAGGATCTTGCTACGTAGACCAGCCTGGCCTTGAACTCATAGAAATCCTCCTGTCCCAGCCTCTCCAGAGCTAGGATCACGGACGTGTGTCACAATGCTTGGCTTTTGAGTTATCCCCTTTAGCTCTAGCAGTTTTCTTTGACTTGCTATTGTATACTATTTTAACATAGCCAAGCCAGTTTTTATGCTGTTTTCCTTCCTCCCTCCCTCTGTTTTTTATATAATTTGTACCTTTAATCTAAGTTGCATAACTTTTAGACATTTCATAGTTGGGTCTTGGCTTTTAATTCAGTCTGATAATCTGTTTTCTAATTGATGTACTGCTACATTTATATTTAATACAATCAATGGTTTAAGTGAACTTAAGTCTACTACCTTGTATTTGTTTCCTTTCTGACCTCATTGTTTTATTTATTTTGCCTTGCTTTACTCTGTTGTACTTTCACTGCCTTCTTTTGGGCTAAATAATATTTTTCACATTTAACTTAATGTCATGTATTGGCTTTTTAGCTCTGCCTCTCTAATTATTTTTTAGAGAGTTGGGCCAGTAGTACACATCTGTAATTTACCGAAATCTAGAGTTAGTAAGGTATCACTTTGCCCTCTCGCTACACATCCGGCACTGCCTACCTCATTATCATTCTGGCACTGCCTTGACACAGACTTCAGGACTAAGTCGTGTCAATCATTTAAAAATGCAAATGGACCAAGTATCCAGTGAGAAGGTGGAGATGATCAGTTTAGACAAGCCCCAGTGTTCCAGTGTTATAGTTTGTGTGTAGGGGTCCTCCTAAAGCCTCACGCAGTCGCTGGGGCAGCTTCTACAGCTCGTGGCTTCTACAGCCCGTGGTTAATTCACGAAATAACGCTGGGATGATGGATGTGAGTGCTACACACACCCCGGGGCAGACAGTCTGCATACAGTATAAGGGAGGGAGGGAGAGAGATTTGCTAGCTGCTGCAGCTGCTACTGCTACTTTTGCTCTTTGCTGTCATGAACATCTGCTCTCTTCCATGTGTTATTGTGCCTTACAGCCAGCCGTGTATGGACTGAAGCCTCCACTAACTGTGAGCTGAATCTCTCCTTCTTTAATTTTGGGTGCTGAGTACTTTGTCCCAGCAAAAAGAGAAAAGTAATCAAGACACCCAGCCTCAAGCTGAGTAAACTCTCTCCCAGGATGGGACTCTTAGAAAGCATCCAAGAGATGGGCTTGGGGACCTTCAAGGAGCTCAGCAGAATCTGGGCCCAAGGCTGGGAGAAGAATGCTGTCCAGACCTCGCGGCTTCTCCTCTGGGCTCAGTCTCAGAGCTGCCAAGTTAGGCCATGAAGCATGCCAGTGGCTACGTCACTATGGTGTGTTCCAAAACCCCTTTCTCAGAAAGTGAGCCACACTTACAGTTCAACCTGGTGTTAGCTCCAAATGACAAGTTTGGAGCTAACACCTACTGACCAGGGCCACAGACCAGGATCTTCTGCTCGGCATGGGAAGTGACACAGGTAGACAAGGAAAAAGGGGCTAGGTGCAGCCTGGGTCACTTACAGGCTGTGTGATTTTGGGTGAATCACTTCACCTCTCTGAGCTACAGGGTCCTCCTCTGTGATGGGCTCTGGAAACCCCAACACCGCTGCATGAATGGAGCATGGATGTGAAGTGGAGGCCCAGATGTTCAACCTCACAGAGACGCCATGAGCATCTCATAGGGTACAGGGCATGGAAACTGGGAAGCTCGGGCCTGAAGAGAAGACCCGCCCCACGTGTCTGTCCTCTGGAGGCCACACTGCTGCTGACACTCAAGGTAGATCTAGCCTGACAGATGCAGGAAGCTGCTCCTGCTCTGCCACACACACCCAGATCCCCACGCACAGAAGCCCTGGCAGGACCGGCCCGAAGAGTTGCATGGGGTTCAGGTTAGACTTTCTCCTCGGTCAGTAGCTCTGCATTTTTCTGCGGATGAACACACTTTCACTTTGAAGCCAGAAAATAAAAGCCCAACATGATTTAGTCTTGATGGGTTCTATCTCTCTTTTACAAGGCTCCCTTGTGGATTCACCTCTTCCATGGAAGCAATAACAGAAAGGGGGGAGGGCATTCAGAGAGCTTCTCTCAGCTCCAGGAGGCAGGACCAGCAGTTCCTTTACAGAAGTGAAAGGGGCTCAGGAGAAGCTCTGCCTCCACAGCACTGCCCTTGTGGAGTGGCACAGTGAGAAGTGCCTGGTGCCAGCCAGAGCCACATGGCCAGTTCAAGTCCCAGCTCCGTCACTTACAGCCTCTGTGGCCTTGGGTAAGAGGCTGCAGCTCTCTCAGCCATGGCTCCTTCATCTGTGATGTGGGTGGTAAGTGTCACTGTGTTTTGCTTTCCAGACAGGGCCCTACTATGTAGCCCAGGCTGGCCGTGAGCTCCAGACGATCCTTCTGTCTCAGGCTTCCGAGTGCTGAGTGCCGGGATTACAGGTGTGCAGCACCTTGTGCTGTGGACAGTGCCCTTTCTAAGGCCTTAGTTGAGGCTCACAAGAGAGAACATGGGAAACAGTCCCTGTACAGCACTGTCTCAGTGTCCACTGGAGTGGGGTCTGCCTGGGCCCCACTCCAGGCAGGGTCCTCGCAGGCTCGGACGTGCACGATGACTGGCCGGGCCTAGAGAGCTTGGTGTCCTCATCCCTCCTGTGGAGCTGGCACAGGTGCTGCCTGGTGAAGGAGCAGATGGCAGCTGAGGAGCTGGGCCCCCAGGGCTGCTCATGGCGAATGTCCCATGCCACTGGGCAGCAGGATGGTGCCTGCACTTGCCTGCCTGCAGTGTCCCCTGCGGCCACACAAACACCAACTGTTCTCCCACTTACCCAGGCACACACATGACCTCTCCTCAGGCCCCAGGCAGGCACCATGTAATCAAGGGGAACATGGGTGACCTGCCTGTGGGGGATGTGGTGGGAACATGTCAACCCACCCATGGGAACCCTGCTCAGAGAGCAGTGGGAGTGGTGAGTGCAAAGGCTCTGGGGTGGAGAGAGGAGGGGGAGCAGATCCCATGGTATGCAGAGCAGCATGGTGGGGTGGGGGGGAGGACAGGTGGGCTGTGCTCAGGGCTGTTCTGTGACAATGCCATGCTGAGGGGGACAGAGCTGAGGTCGGAGACCAGTAAGGGTGCCCCTCAGCACAGGTGGATGTGCTGACACAGGGTAGGGCTGGGGCATGGGTGGTGCTGTGGTCTCAGCAGGAAGGGGCCCAGCCTCCCTCCTGGGGCCCTGAGCTGGGGACAGACGGTGGGACCTGAGACCCACACCCAGGACACGCAGACCCCACTCACCAGACTCAGCCACCTCAGCGATGGGCACACCCTGCTCGTAGGCCATGAAGCCCAAGACTGAGAAGATGGCAAAGCCAGCCACAAAGCTGGTGCCGCTGTTTAAGCAACAGAGCATGATGCAGTCCCTGTGGGAACAGAGACAGGGCTCAGTCAGGGCAGTGGGACAGCTAAAGGCCAAAATGGCCTTCCCAGGGAAGACGGGCACACACAAGACTCTGGTGGCTCAGAGCGGCAGGGTGCCCGGGCCAAGGCCAGATAGCTTCTCCTGGCCTCTAGAAGACGAGGTGATCCTGGGTGAGAACACTGAAGGGCAGAGGACTGGCCACATGGGGTTTCAGATCTAGCAAGGATGGGGGATGGGATCACCTTCTAGGTCCTCGGAAGGGGAGAGAGCTAGAGGAGGTATGAGATTCCCAGTGGCTCAGAACTGGCAGGGCAGAGGGGAAAGCTTTGGTGTGGGCCAGGGCTGCATCTCTCAGGTAATGGGTCTGTTATGAGGACACCGTCCTAGCCACACTGCCACCAGAAGCATCTATAGATCCAAGCATTGTATCTGCCCCTCTGGTTCCCTCACCTGGCTCCTCTTCCACCAGTGCCCAGGGCAGAGCTGACAAACACAGACTGCTGTCTCAGCCTCTTTTTCCTTCACCATGTTTTGTAATGTGACCGCAGGTTATGCTGGTGGGCGACTCTAGCAGTGGGGGCACAGTGGAGGGAGCACTAGATGGGGGCTGGGTGCCTTGCTTTCCCATCCCCCTGCCCTATCTGTCCTCTGGCCTGGGTCTCCCCTGCTGCAGAAAAGGTGTTTGGATTATAGGCTCCTGCAGCCCTTGAGCTCATGGAATCATTTCTCAGCAAGCAGTCGCTCTACTCCTCCTTCCCTGAGTGGAGCATATTTCCTGCCCCACTGACTTGGGGCTCAGCTTTCTCTGCACAAGGAGACTATGCAGATGAGACACCATTGCTGTGATTTTCCATGGGAAAAACCTCCTCCAAGGGTGGCTGTTTGTCAGTCTAGACCTCACGTAGGTGCACACAGTGGGGCTTAGCTGGACCTGGGACCAATCCCACCTGGTCCCCAGCCATTAGACAGCATCCTCAGCCCATCAGCCACCCTGGGAACTATAAAGGCAAACATATGGGTCATCAGAACCCAAGGCTTGGGGCTGTTTGCTACACAGCATCCTTGGGGCAGTGGATGATGGATATGGTCCCTTGAATGGTATTTCTGGCGAGGTGGACATAGGCTGGGCTGGTGGCCCTGGGGATGCTACCTGTGAGCCTGAGTCTCCCCTGCTCCTAGGGGAGGAACAGCATCCTCTGCTGGCACTGCTTTGCCATCCTCCTGTCCTGCTCTTTAAGGACCTGCTATGTGTTGCCCCATGTGAGGACACACCAGACCCAAGGTCCAGAGATGGGGTAACATCCTGCAGCTGTCCCTGTTGCCCTGTCTTGGAGCTGAATGCAAACAACCTCTAGAAACAAAGGCTCTCAAAGCCCAACACTGGGACAGTTGTGCAGGCCACCACACAGGTGTGTCTCACCACAGAGCCCCCATTCTCCCATAGCAGCCTCTCGTGTGACTTCCGCATACGCCATAGGGGCAGATGGAGGGACAGAGAGGTGGAGGGACCTGAAGGCCCTTGCTGCCTGTCAGAGCCCAGCAGGTCCCAAGCTCACATAGCCTGTGGCTGGGTCACCCCCACTGCCCGCCACCTCTCCACCCAGCTGGCTTATGTAACAAGCACTTTGAAGTCAGCAGGAAGCTGAGCCTGCGGGAGGAGGGTGTGCATGTCCTGCTCTGCACAGGGAGGCCCACACGCAGAGCAGTTTGGTTGCAGAACACTCATGGCCTTGTGATGCTGCCATGTCACTTAGGGGGTCTGCTGTTCCCCGCTGGTGAGAAGACAGAGAGAGAATCCTGCCTGCAGGAAGCTGCAGAGGCTGGTGTTTATCATGAGCATGGTCAGGAGGAAACAGCTGCCCCAGACATAGGGTCTGATGACAAGCCTCCTCAGCCAACATCTGGGAAGGACAGGGCTGTCCCTGGCAGGGTGGAAGAGGCCCCTGCAGCAGGCGGGGAAAGGGCATGAGGCAGAAGGTGCTTGGTGTTAGGCGAGGGATGGCAGAGGCTGAGCCACTTATCAGCTTCACGGCTCTGGCACGGCCCTCCCCCTCCAGGGTGCCAGTGACCTGGCGAGGGCCTGAGGCCAATCCCCCCTCACGGCCTAGGCACCTGGCGTCTGCAGCTAATGCTGGCTCTTGTTTCCCCAGGGCAAGTCCCACCTCTGATTCAGGGAAGGGAGAGGCCAGCCGGGACACCGGGGTCCTCCTGGGCCTACAGAGTGGTCAGTGCTTGGGATGCAGCAGGGCAGTGGGAAGGGGAGGAGGTGGCGGGCCGGGGCACTCACCTGTAGCAGTTGTTGTTGTAGTTGTTGTAACTACCCAGGGCAGTCAGGCAGCCCAGGCAGATGGCGTAAGAGAAGAAAATCTGCGTCCCAGCATCCACCCACACCTAAGGGCACAGGGCAGCAGGCAGAAGAGAGGCAGTGAGAGTGCATACGGAGGGCTTCTTCTCCCAGGTCCCCTAGACTCCAAAATAGCAGCACAAAGTGATCACCAAACTTCCTTCTTTCTCAGGGTTCCCACACTTTGTTTTTGTTGTTGCGTGAGACAGGATTTTATTATGTAGTTCAGACTAGCCTTGAACTTACCATGTAGCCCAGGCTGGCCTTGCACACTCACCAATCCTCCTGCTTCAGCCTCCTGGGGGCTGGGCTTAGAGGGCTGCATCACCAGGCCTGGCAAAGGAGCTATTCTTGGGGAATGCTTCATTCACTAGAAAAGTACTCAGTGAGTTCCAGGGTTTCCTGGAGGCTCTAGATAATAAACAGCTCACTAGACAACCTGAATCTGGATATTCAGGTCCCCAGCTGAGCTGTGTGACTTGGGTAAAGTCACTTAACCTCCCTGAAGCTCAGGGTCATCATCCGCATACCAGGAAAGGAACTTCCCCCAGAACTGCTGGGAAGACTCACATGCTGGGTAAAGGGAGGAGGAGTCATTCTGGGGAGGCTCAGCCCAAGCCGGGGCTCCCTCCCTGGGGTGAAGACCACAGCTGTGCCAAGCACCAGGAGAGGGCACAGGGCCCAGCAAGTCCTGAGCAGCTCCTAATACAGATCCCACTGCTTCCCATGCACATGGTAGCTACTTTTGGAGTCCCCACGTCCCTAAGACCAAATGGTGCTGTGGCAGCAGGACAGGCCCCGCGGGTCACAGCAGCTTTCCTGTCACCTCTCAGGGTACTCTCTGGACTCCCTCCAGGAGTCACCAAGGAAAGTCTACAGCAAAAACCCCTTGAGGACAGCCTTGAAGATTCAGGACAGTAGTTTTAATTCCTCTGGCCCTGCCTTAGTTTCCCCATTTTCTATCACAGCAAATCCCACTTTCTACTCACTGAGGACAGGGGAGCATGTGAAGAAGCAAGTTCCAGAGTGGCCTACAGGCAAAAGACTCTAAACAGCCACGCAGGGCCTAAAGAGGGCTCTGGGCCTTGGGTTGGCCACCCCATTGTTAATGCCTCTGCGACGGGACATTCTCTCCACTGTCCCTGGAGTGGGCAGGCCAGGGTAACAGAAGCATCTGGAAGAGCAGAAAGCCAGCTCCCAGGCAGGACTGGACCCCATCACACAGTGGGCAGCGGCTGGCTTTCCCTACCCCACACCCATCCATCTCCATTGGGCCACCATTCCTTGATGTCCCCACACAGAGGTGCTTGGAATGGGGGGGAAAGCTTTCCTCAGCCACAGTGACCTGCCCAGAGGTGTGCAGAGGAGGGCAGCTGGCGAGGGTGACCCAGCCCTGTGATACCGGCAGGAGCAATGGCAACAGGACACCTTTTTTTTTTTTGCTTTTCATTCATTCTTTTTTGTTGTTTTCTCTTTTGAGACTGCCTTGCTATGTAGTTCAGGGTGGACCTGAACTCACTGTGTAGCCCAGGCTGACCTAGAACCCGTGGTGGTCCTCCTGCTTCAGCTTCCTAAGTACTAGGATGACAGGCATGTGCCACTATACCCAGGCAGGATACCTTCTTTTCTGATGGAGATGCTCAAGTTGTAAATTCTGCAGAGCATCAGTACCCACAAAGGAAGAGTCTGCCTGGGAATGAAGCCACTTGTAGGCAAGCAGAGCCAGGACAGAGCAAGTCAGATCCTGGCAACATCCAGGATATGGACCCAGCCATATCTGAAACCAGTTCTCTAAGAACTTTCCTTCCAAGGGACACTGTCATGACAAACTGAAAACTTATGGATGAACAGCAATGTTCAGCTCCGAGAAAACCCAAAGGGAGTAAACCCCAACCCTCTCCACCAGTGCTATGTGGAGCAGCACCTACTGAGCTCATGTGCAGTGCAGAAGCCTCGCCCAGGCCCTGAAAGAGGCACCGTACAATTAGTCACAGCGCTACACCTCTGTTCTCAGGTGAAGTAAATAAAACATACACACAACAAGATGCCCAGTGCCTGGAGAGATGGAGCGCCTTCTGGCAACCCAGGAAGGCTGCCTGGAGTAGGGGGAGAGTCTTCGGCCCAACCTCCCTGTCTTTTCTGTTATGACAGTTACCATTAAATCAGAATCTTTATGCAATACCCTTAGTCAACCCACCCCTATCCTTCTGTGGTAGTTGAACCCAGGACCTTTGTACTGGGCTACCTTCTCACTCCCTTTTGATTTGTTGTGAAACAAGGTCTGATTATGTTGCCAAGATCTGCTTTAAACCTGTGATCCTCCTGTGTCAGCCTCCCTGAGTACTGGAATTACGGGTATGGGCCACCATGCCTGGTTATTTAAGCCCTTTTTAAACATTGCCTACTGTGAGCAACCTTGGAACTAGCTAGTAGCTTCTGTTTCCCATTCTTCCCTTACCCTAATCACCTACTTTGAATAATTTCCTTTATTGCCTCCAATTTATACTTCTAAATCTGCAGACCGACTCTGTGCCAATCTCCACATACACCCTCCATCTGCTCAGCTTTTAATGTACTGGTCGTTTGTGTTACCTGACAGACAAGCGCTGTGCGCTGTGTTATCTCCTCACAGCCTCACACACTGTGGGTTTTACCAGTGACTAGAAATACTGTCTTCACGAGGGTCCTTGAAGCTGGCTATGGAGTCCCAGGCCTCCTTTCCTTTCCCGAGTGCTATTACACCATTTCACTGTCTTCTGGGACACAGCCTGCTGGGACACGGCCCTCGGTGCCGGTGAAATTCATTCTCACTTAAAATGTACTTCTTCTCTTTATCTGGAGGCCCAGCAGGGTTCTCCTTTTCTGCTGGCAGTTTTATTAGAGCTTGTGTCTGTCCAGAGGCTGCCTCAGAGACCCCTGCACACCTGCACTTGGTACAGCATGGCTCCCCAGGGAACAATGCCAATCGCAGTGCCTACCGACTCATGATAAAGAAAATGTGGGCCACAAACACCCCGCGGTGCTGCTCTGCTTGACATGCAAGAAGGCCTGTCATCTGCACCAATATAAGCAGGTGCGTGACCGCTGTGATGTGAAACATGCCAGCTGCTGAGGGACCCAGGAGTTCACTCACGTGGATGCTGCAGGAAGAACAGTGACAAGAGGGGAAAGGAGGAAGGGAGGAAGGGATGGCAACGGGTACTGAGCCACGGTTAGATGCAGCAAGGAGCTCTGGTGAGCACTGGAGGCGGAGAGGTAATAATAAGGCACTATGCATTTCAAATATCTAAGAGAAAGCTTTCACCATAGAGCTAGGTGTTTGAAGAAATAGAAATGTTTAGCTATATCTAAACATACAAGTGGGAGCCAACCGCTCAGAGCTCCTGCCCGCAAGGTGCCCACGCTCGGGCAGGACCTGTCCCATCTGTCCTGGGAGCTGGAGGGAGATGGTGGAGGGGCCTGTTTTTCCAGGATGGCACAGACCGTAGGAAGGAGGGCCCCAGACATGTCCCGCAAAGCTAGGGTGAGGGTGAGGGTGAGGCTGTGCTGGACACATAGCTCTGCTCTGCTGCAGAAGCAAGAGCAAGAGGAGCTGTGCTGGTGGTGACACTGATCCTCACAATGACACCATCTAAGCCCTGTGGTCATGTAGGGGCCCTGTGAAGGGCTTTGCAAATACTAAACTTCATACACCCTTGCTGTCCTGCATTATCATCTCCTGTGCACAGAGAAGAGGGAACAAGCTCCAGTTAGCTTCAAGACAAGCAAATAGGGATCAGGGAGATAGCTCAACAGCATAAGCACCTGGCAAGCACATGGTCCTGAGAGAGAGAGAGAGAGAGAGAGAGAGAGAGAGAGAGAAAGAGAGAGAGAGACAGACAGACAGACAGGCAGGCAGGCAGACAGACAGACAGAGCTAGGTGTAGTGACACAGACTTATAATCCCAACACTACAGAGTCTGAGGCAGTAACCTGGGCTATACAGTGAAGCTCCATCTCAGAAAAATAAATAAATAGGGAGACACACATCACACATTGGCCATGTACACACGAGTAGCCACTTTGGGCTCAGGAAGAAAGGAATCTGCAAACCCTCCCTGGAACCTAGCGGCCCTGGGAGGAGACTCAGCAGGGAACTAAATTCAATGTTTCTGTCAGGCACCTCAGGCTGAATGAAAAGGGGCGGAGCCTAGTCTTCTACTTCCTTACTTGCTGTGCAACCCTGGACAAATTTCTTTGCTTCCCTGAGCCTCAGCTTCCTTTCCATGAAAAAAAACATGCAGGGACTGTAAAGTGCAAGCGAGGGCAGCTGGCACTGTCACCCAGCCCAGTGTACTTGGGTGGCTGAGGCTCTCTCCTGTCAACAGGCGCCCTCCCTACCAGGCAGCCAATGCAGGTTCTGAGGCCATCAAATCCGCAGTGCCCAACACTGCGGCAGGTATACCGCCCCCTGGGCAAGTGACGACTCTCACAGCTCTGCCGCTGCTAGCATCCCAGGCCTGGATACGAAGAGGCACAAGGGCCACAGACCCAGCAGCACGTGAGGCTTTGGGATCCAGAAACCCTCCTGGGGCTCACAACCCACAGCCTTTTCTGTCTTTTTTTTAGTTACACACACACACACACACACACACACACACACACACACACACACACACACACCACACTACACCACACCACAACTTTCATAAGGAGAGCCTTCCATTGAGGCAAAAACATAACTTATATGGCCCGGCAGAAAATGGCTGAATTAAGTTCTTTCTTCTCGCCTTTTATGTTGGGAAGGATTCTCAAAAGATTAAAAGTAGGTTAGGAGAACAATAAACCAGCTGTGTTTCCAGTGTGTACCTGACAACGGCTTTTGTGGGAGTGAATAATTACATGAAAATCACTTCCTCCCCAGCCCTTTCTCAGCCACCCCCGGGTTGCTAGGCACCCTGGCCCCTTCCCTGGCTAATGCTGCGCAGGCGCAGGAATACAGTATGGTCTTTATGAGCAGGGGAGCCCGGCACAGGCGGCTTCAATGGGGAGAGGGCTTTCGGGGGACACGCTAGATATATCTGAATGCTAATGCGCCCGAAGGGGGCAGGGCAGGGGATAGCAGTGAGAAGGGCCCTGGAGACTTGAACTGGGCTCTCACCCTGCGCCTAAGCCCTTCCCTGGGCAGCCAGCCCTGGAGTCCACCGGCCTGCCAGGGAGTTACTGGGATGAAGGGTAAGAGACGCTCGGCCTGCACTGGAGTTTGGGTGTGCAGGCTGACCCTGGCGGCCCCTCTGTGTGAGCAGCCAGAGGTCACTGTGGCTGGGCCTCTGTCCAGGAGGTGGCACAGGAGGGAGCAGGGGGTGGCAGTGATGGGCACTGACTGGCTCTGGGCACACAGTGGGTGGGTGATGACCCCCAGGCCTGGCATGGGAGAATCCAGGAGCTGCGCCTCTTCCTCTTAGCCAGTCCCATGGGCTACCTGAGCCCCATTTCCCAAAGGGCAAGGGGAACTTTCCCCAGAATGTCCCAAGACTTGGGTTCCATTTAGGCCCAGGCCTCCCCGTCGGCCTTTTTCCCGGGTGTTGCTGGCACCCGGACAGCACAGTTGGCTGCTCATTCATTGCAGGATGTTTAGCTCCTGGCTCCCACGCCCCAAATGCTAGAGGTGCTCCAAGCCTCAGTGGCAGCCCACGATGTGCCCCGTCTATTTCTGTTAGGTTTTTTTTGTACAGGGTCTCACCATGCAGCCCACATTCACAGCGATCCTCCTGCTTTCTGCCTCCCTAGTGCTGGGGTTACAGGCATGCGCCACCACGCCCAGACTCCATCACTGGCTCAGCCCACCCGAGGGCAGGGCCAGCGCGGCATCAGGAACCAGGGATCGAACCCTGGTCCCTGTGCTAAGTAAGCACTTAATACCGCCGGCCCTTGCCCCGTCTGTTTCCAAGTGACCCTTGGGCAGACAGACGGAGCGGCGCATGTGCACCGTGCCACACGTGACTGGGACATCCAGGAGGCAGGAGTTCCACGCCTGTCTGCACCACTGCATATGGACTCTCCACACACTACTTGGCCCAGGGGCACCCGAGGTGTACAGGGTGCTGCCCATGGTTGCACAGTCTCCAGCGCATCTACGGGGGGGGGGGGGGGCTTCCAGATAGATGCAGAGCCCTAATGAGCAGGCCAAGTGGGGAGCTTGCTGCGCCAATGGATAGGACACCTGGGTCCCCTCTCAGTTTACCCTGAAGTTCTTGCATGCTCACCCTACATTCTTTTCTCCTAGCTTTGGATTCCTAGTCTATAAAATTTAGACACTGAACCAGGTATGGTGGTGCTGTAGTCCCAGCACTCTGGGAGGCTGAGGCAGGAGGATTATAAGTTCTAGTCCAGCTTGGGCAAATTAGTAAGACTGTCTTAAAAGAAAAAAAAAAATAGTAAAAAAGGTTGTAGGTGTAGCTCAGTACTGGTTCTGGGTTCAATTTCACATACTACAAAGAGAAAGGGATTAGAGAGAGAAAAAAGAGAGTGAGAGAGACAGATGCAGAGACAGAGAGATAGAGACAGACTATGGCAACTGGGTGGCAATGGAGATGGCAAATATGTGGCATGCATACACCGTCCCCATGCCTTCCCACAGCAGACATTGCTAATTGACTGTAGCTCTCTCTGCCCTGGGTCTAGTAGCTATAACGAAGCTATTTTCAGCAGCAAGCGGCAATGAGCAAGTTGAACCTTAAGGGATGATTGTTCAACCCAGATATCCAGGCCGGGACATGTCCTGAGGTTAATTGGGCCCTTTTCTCTGGAGAAAGCCCAGAAGACATGGAGTGCCTATCTCCACAGTTAAGGCACAGATGTAGAATCAAATGCATGGGTCATAGAGCTTCAGAAAGGGAGAAGGAGGGAGAGGGAGGATGCCAAGCACATGGAGAGCTTCTCTTTCAATAGTTTTTTTGTGCTATTCTTGGCCTGGGAGGCTAGAAAGCAGAATGTCCCCTCATGAAGCACATGGCATGTGAAAAGGCCCAGCGGTTGTGAAGGGATGGGTCATGTGCAGCAGGACTGCCTCTAAGTCCCCAGAGTCCCCAGAGTTGGGTTCTATCGCTCTTGGGCTGCAGCTACTACAAATGGCTTTGGTAGCCACAGCAAGGTACCACTCAGTTCCATGCAAAATTGAACTCTGACAAGGAATGGGAACCTTCTCAAATTTCTGTTCTAAGAAGCCTCCCAGAGGGGACCTCTTTGGGCCTGGCAGTGGAGACTGTCACCATCAACAGCAGAACGGTTTGCTTCCTGACTGAGAGTCCAGCGTTGGGGCAGTCTGTTGCTGGAGGTAACCAAGAACAGCGCAGGATGCAGATGGGGACATTCCTGCATTGCACTGGGAGCCAGGGTGGAAGATCTCAGAGTTTGGTGCTACTAAAGAGCTTGATAGTCACGGACCCATTCCCCTAACATGACACTTTCCGGGCACTGTCCACTTGCCAGGCTTGGGAAGAGAGAGGTAATTAGGACCCTATGTACTGCTCAGGATCTTGGAACCGCCCTAGCACCCCAGGGAAAAGGTGCTCAGATATGCACCATGCCTGGACACAGGATGACACAGGCCCAGAAGGTCACCCCTCCGAGCCTCAGTTTCTCTGTGGGAGGGATGAGAACACACACAGCTGCAGGTGGGCACAGCTGTTCTGGACAAAACGAGACAATCTACTCGGAAGGTGCAGTGACCAGAAAGGTCCTGCTCCTCTGGGCCAGAAGAAGCATCTTTGACGGGAGGGGCCTGGGTCTGGATGGGTAGAGAGGTGGCATTTCTGGTTTTGGCTGGATGCTCCCACAGGGCTCAGAAATGCCATGACATCAGCCTTGGCTTTGCAGGATGTCATCTCCCCTGCGCCACAGCTCAGCACCTGACACCAAGCCCTGCAGCCTTCTCTGAGGTCTTCTGTTCTCCTGGAGCCATTACCCTGGACAGCAAGAGAAAGAGCATGTGGGGGACAGGTAGCACCTCTGTGAGGACTCTTGAGAGTCAAGGAAGGCCCCTGAGTGAGTGTCCTGGGGATGCAGGACAACCTTGGCCATAGCAGGACAAGCCCATGGTCCCTGGACACTCACAGGGCTGAGGCACTTATCACCCCTCAGGCCACTGGGGTGGGGACCTACATCCATGAGACATGTGGGACAGATGACACCCAGGGCCCTCAGAAGTGGTCTCAACTCCCAGCTGGGAGAAAAAGTGCAGCCCAGATATGCCTGGCCCCAGTCCTTGTTTCTCTTAAAATATGTTCCAAATTTAAATGCATTTTTTTTTTTTTTGTCTTTTTGAGACAGGGTCTCACTATGCAGTTCAGGCTGGCCTTAAGCTCACTTTGTAGCTCAGGCTGGTCTCGAACTCACAACAATCCTCCTGCCTCAGCCTCCCGAGTGCTGGGATTACAGGCATGCGCCACCATGCCCGGCTTTTAAATGCATTTTTGACATATATTCTATGTATTCAAGGTGACAAGACGGTCTGAAATGTATATATCTCCAGGATTTTGGAAGCAAGCTAGTGAACATGCGTACTATCATTCCATGTGCTTTGCCAGTGTGCATATGTGGTGTGTGTATGTGCACACACATGTGTGCACATGCGCACACATGTGCACAATGAAGACACTTAATATCTATTGTCCTGGTGATTTCCAAGTCGAGTTGTCCCTTGGTACCCACAGACCTGGGACCAGATGTAGGGCCCCATCAGACACCAACCAGGGGTGCCCCAACCCCTTATATAGCACAGCATTTTCATAGAACCTGGCCATATTCTTCTAGGTGCTTTAAACTACCTCTCGCTGCCCTGTAACCTCTCACATAATGCCAAGACTATGCAGAATATCACTGTGTTGTGTTCATTAGGGATTAAGGGCAGGGAAAAGAAAGTCTCTGTGTTCAGTACAGATGTGATTTTTTGTCAGATATTTTCAATCCAAGGTTGGTTCAATCTGCAGGTCCAGAATGGAGGGAAGGAGATGACTGTATATAACACATGCTGCTGTTCACCAGCGACACTGAGCCATCAGTGAGGTCTCTGAAACTCACTCCTCCTGTCACCTGACCCCATGTGCCACCCTTGTGGCAAAACGTCCGCCTCTGCCAGCCACTCCTCTGCTCTAGGCTCGGTGACTCTTCAGGCTCTCTGTGTGAGATCCTGTGGGGTTTAACTTGCTGTGCCTGCCCACAGCTCTCCCTGTCTTCCAGATGACTGATACCTTCTCTGGTATCCAGCCCATGTCCCTTCCACAGCCCTCTGCTCTCACAGGACTCTGCCTGCCATCCACAGGGTGGGCACCCAAAGGACACTGTGGCTTAGGGACAGTGACTTGCCAGCCTCCTCACATGGGCTGCTCTCCTTCCTGCTTAGATCCCTGCTGGACTCCAAGGTCACACAGCCACCTGCTCATCTGAAGAGTGAAGGTGACAGCTTTCCAATGAGATACCAGGGAAGCCCGTGGGGCCACCCAGGGTAGCCATTGGGCACAGAGTGGCTGGAGACAAGAATGGGCATGGTGGGGTTTACCAGCTCCAGAGCAGGCTGCTGACCTGCACAGGGCTTGGGGTGGATGGGTGAACAGGAGCCCTGGTGACCTTTGGGGACAGTTTGGAGACCTGACATAATGCTCCCCACAGTCCCTCCCAAGGGACACTCCAGGACTCTGTGGGCTTGGCTCAGAGGTAGAGCCATGATGAGTGGCCTGCATCCTCATTCCACATGGCTCTCTCAGCAGCTTCTAGGGCTGTGACTCAAGCAATAAAACCATAGAGATCATCTTAAAAGATACATCTAGAGAGGAACACAGGCACGCGAGGGGTGAAGCATGCTGAGGTCTACGGTGCAGGCTGAGGACTATCAGGAAATGACGGAACAGGGACAGAGGGGAGGCTGGAGAGGCCTGTGATGAGGTGGATGTGGAGACACCAGGGGCAGCCCCTGGGTGGGCATGTGGGTGCCCTCTGTGCCAGCAGAACCAGGGAGGTGGCAGCAGGGGGGAGTGGCAGCCTCCCTGGGGGATAGTCACACCTGCCAATGGAAAGGCAGGGCTCCCAGGGGACGTGCGGGTGCCGAGGCAAGCTTGTCTCCTCTTTTCTTTCTCAGGGAAGCCCTTCCCACTTTCCTTCTCCAGTTCTGTAACCAGTTCAGGGGTTTAAACAATTAAGATGGTATCCATTATTCTGGGTGGAAGCAAAATCCTGAGATGACAACCATGTGTTACACAAAAATTCAATGAGCAGCCAGGATGGGTGAGGCAGTACACAAGCCGCACGAGGGAAGCAGAATCGAAAACACGTGTCTTAAAGGTTCAGATCCCTTGGGTGATCACAAAGTGTGGCCTAGAGTAATCCTAAGGATGCCACCAGACACTCGCTTAGTAGGCTTTCTTTGGGCCCTCCCCCCACCTACTTTGTGATCCTGGAAAATCTTGATGTTCTATCAACCATAACCTTGGGGACATACACTTTCCCCCTTGCAGACAGTTTATCATATAAAAATAGTCTCTTGACCACTGATGCCTCATCTCTCCACTGTGGGCCTCATGTCCCCCAGAGGGTGTTTTAGGCCCTCATTCCTGGCCTTTGCCCCCTGTTGCTCATCAAACACATCCATGGCTAATGTGAACTACCCATCCACAGGGCAAGGACAGAATGGGAGTGAAAAATACAGGGCTGCTGCAAGCGAAAAGATCGGAAGCCAGAGATTTTGTTTAGCACCCTCCTCTTACAGCATCCCCCTCATAGAGGGAACTCTGCTCAGGGAGGGCTGGGGAGCCTTCGAGGTCAGCGACCAAGTGGGTCCCTTCACTCTGCGCTGGGGGCTCCCATTCTGCCGCACTGCCTGCTGCTGTGGGGGGAGTGACTTTGGAGGTTGAGCCGCAGCCCCCAGCTGCTGCCTCAGGGAACGTCACGAAGGCTCCCATCAAGGAGCCAATACGCCTGACCTCTCTGGGAACATCCGGCAGGACGGGTGCTCTCCCCGCAGGCCTTTCCAGCGCTCGGCTCACGTATGGGATGCGAGAGAAGTGGGACAGGCGGTTCACACACCAGCGAACGTTCACAGAGGAGGACATCAAATGTCACAGCCTCAGCCAACAAGGGAACCAAAGCCCCGTCGTCTCGCTGCTTTCAGACAGAAGCGATCTCTGCTTGCCCACAAAACTGTGCTGGGTTAGAAATCATCAGGACGGAGATATCTGTGGAGCACGGATTCTTTGAGCCCCAGAATGCTTACAAGAGCGGGTCACAGTCCCCTGATGGGGAGAACCGCGCACCTCACTGCACCTGGCCTTGCCCAGTGCTCCTCCTTACACAGTGCCCTGCTTGATGCTCTCCCCTGCTGTCTACTGTGAAGAGGGAAGCCCAGAGAAGTGGTGCGGCCTGCCTATAGTCCTCAGGCCTTTGGATCAGGTCCCAATTCCATGCTTCTCCAACCTTCAGCTCACTGGTGTGGAAGCATTCAAAAAGCCTGGCAGGTGACAGGTGTTTCAGTGGTGGCTCTGGGTCCTAGTCCAGTGCTCCATCAGCTGTGGCCTGGCGCAAGCCAGGGCCTTGCTCTCAGACACAGCCACTCATCTGTAGAAGGACCACCTGGGCCTGGATCTGGGAGCCCCAACTTGTTAAAGTAGCAAATAAATGAGCTCTGTGGACTGGGGTGGGTTAACTATCTTGATGAATAGAAATTTACTCAATGTGTAAGAAGCAAATCTGCTGTCAAAGATGTAACAATGGGCATGAAATATGAAATCATTACCAGAGGCATACAGCTTTCAAGGCAAAACTGAGCAGATGATGCGAGCCTGGTGATGGGGGAAAGGTGAACTCCTTACTATTAATTTGCTCACTTAGCAGTTAGCAAATACACTCTCAACAGTAGTACATAAAGGAAGCAAAAGCTGAGGGTCACAAATACTTTATGGGAAATACAGAATACATATCATTATTATATGTGGTTGGTATTTCAAAGTCCTGGCTTGGCTTGAGAGATAGAAACTTCTTCCAGATGCTAGGAGTGAGAAAAGTCAAAGCAAGAAACCAAGCAATTGATGGGCACACGGGGGCAAAGGGAGCCTGAGAAGTTGGGGTTCAAACTCCTTCCTAACGACAGAGTCAGGATAATAGGCTCCCAGTGGGACGTGGCAGCTAAGGTAGAAGCTCAACGTGATGGACTTTGGGATCTACCCCAAGGACTGGTGGGGCACAGAAGCTGTGTCGGGGTGGGTCATGGAGGTGAGGCCTTAGGGCCTGTACCTTGTCCCTCACCACTTCTCCTTGGGCACCATCTTCCTACACCTCACCTATCAGGAGCTAAGCAGCTCTGCTCCTCATGCCTCTCCCACGATGTTTCTGCTATGGAACCAGCTTACTACAGAGTGAACCCATGAGCAAATGGAAGCTCTCATTCTTTAAACTGTGGGTGCTGAGTATTGCGTCTCAGTGATGGGAAGGCTAATTAATACATGTGACTGAGTGGGCTTCATACAAAATTAACACCCAAAGCTGAGTGGGACTGTGGGAGAACTTAGAGCCAGAAAGGGATTGTTCTATAGCCAATGCATAGTTATAAAGCTCTGCCTCACAGCTCAGGACTCAACCTGGAAGTACTGATAAGGCTAAGCCATGGCTTGCTGAGCGTCATGCTACGGACTGCAGTAAAGGCCTCATCCCCAGGGTGGCACTGCTGGAAGGTGGTAGGATCTCTGAGAGGTGAGGCCTAGTGGCAGATCCTTAGGTCAGTGCAGGCAGCAGGGCACTGCTGATATTTTAGTGTCTGTCTGCCTCCTGGTTCATGATGGTAGCAGTTTGTTCGGCCGTACCCTCCCACCAAGATGAGCCATCCTTCTTGGAGGTCCAGAGAAATGGGGCCACCTAATCTTTGACTGTAGCCTCTAAAAAGTATGAGCTGAAATAAACCATTTTTATTTATAAGTTAGTTGCCTCAGGTATTTCATTACAATAATACATACTGGCTAACGCAAGTTACGATCACACAGTACTCTGCAAAATGAGTACTAACACTGAAGATGCAACTTAAAATTTGCCATTCTGCAATTCCATCCCCAGCTAAACTACCACTTAAGAGAAATAGTGAAATAAACACCTTTCAGACATGCACAGACAGCATCTGCTTTTCCCAGACCCTTGCTGAAAAAAGCAACTGAGGGATGTATTTCACCAAGAAGAAAATTTGATCCTACAGAAAGGAATTAAAATAAAAGGAAGCAAAGAAAATGGTAAATCATGCTGTAAAGTCCAGGTATCAACTCTTGAACAATAATAACACAGAGTTCTAAATTGAACAATAATAAGATGAAGATTAAAGGAGTGTAAAATTGGGCTGTGGAATATGTGTTTTGAGTATTTCTTTTGTTCAGAAAGAGAATGGAGCTAGTAGTCCCAGACACACTAACCAAATTAACAGCCAGCTCTCCTGACGTTTCCAGCAGTCAGGAGAAGACCCTCTCCTCGCAGCTCAGTGCCAGTACCACCATATGCCTAGCCATCATTGTCTTCTGCCATGCCTCGCAGTGGACCTTGGCCATGGTCCTTCCCTCCAGGACAGTTGTGGCTATGGTTCTGGTTCTATGTCTCCCACAGGTATTCTGGAATTTCGTGGCAATAAGCAGGCCCCTGATGGGTAGAGGAAGGACATGCACAAGGTGTGACAGCATTGCCTTTGGGGAGTCAGCATGCAATTTGAGCTCTAGCTTCCACAGATGGCCCTGTTTTCTGGTTTCATTTCTCTAAAGAACTACTGCCTCAGAGACTTTTCTGTAGTGACAAAATGTTCTGTGTCTGTTTCTGTAACGGAGGGCCTTAGCCATGTGGGGCCACTGACAAGGTGAAATATGACCACAGAAACCAAGGAACTGACCCCTTTTACTTAATTTCAGTTAGCTCAAATTAAAATAGTTAGATACTGCTTTTGGCCAATGTGTTGCCCAGCATAGTTCAACATGGGCCTTCCTTGAGGGGACTCATTCCATTCCTTGTGCCACCCTTGTCATTCTCTGTCTCCTTCCATTCCTACAGGGCAGGGATGATGGGGGGCAGGCCCTCAGGAACTCCCTTAAGGCCCACTTGTCCCCAGAACCCTGCTTCCTCAGACCAAAGACCTTGCTGCTCTGTCAGCCAGCCCTCAGCTGGCCTGGAATGTTATCTTCAACCAAAAGTCCTCAAATGCACAAATCGCTAAAATGTAGATTCTGACCAAGGATTTAGGATTCAGGATTTAGGATGGGGCCTGAGGGTCAGCACATCTGACATACTTTCCAATAAGCCTGGTGCTGCTGGCCTGGAAGGACTCTGAGTAGAGAAGTTGGAGTGAAAGGAGCCAAGGTAGAAAGGCTGCAATCTTAGAGCCCAATTATACTACATTCTGGAGGTGGCAAAAGTACAGAGGCAGCAGGAAATTCAGGAGGATGCAAGGATGTACAGGCAGAGCACGAGGGGACTTAGAGTTGTGCAACTACTCTGGGTAGCAGGCACAATGGCCCTGGATATATTCTATTACACATTCATGAATGGATTACATATTCACGAATATGAATTACTTCAATATGAGTTACATATTCAAGAATTGATTACATATTCATGAATGAATTATGTATTCATGAATTTCCAGCCCCAAGAGTGAACTCTAAGGAAAGGGATGGATTTTATTTCATAGTAATATACCAATATTGGTTCTTTAACTGCAACAAGTGTATCAACATTAATGGAAATTGTGTGTGTGTGTGTGTGTGTGTGTGTGTGTGTGTGTGTGTGTGTGAAACTGAGAATTCTATTTGGTTTCAATTTTTCGGTAAACCAAAACTGCTCAAAAATAAGATGCATCAGTTGAAAACCCACACCAACATGCTTATTGAACATTTTAAGCAGCGTGTGGGGGAGGGAGGATCGATTACAAGCTCCTGTCCCACCCACTCACCCGGTTCACTCCAGTCCCACGGTACCGAGGGAATGTCTAGCAAGGGTGGGTACTGGTTGATTCATTTGAAAAGCAGAGCCTGGCGCACTGCCTGGCACAGAGCAGGTGCTCCATAAATATTTTCTGGATGAATAAACATGCGGCAGGATTTCTAACAAAACAGCCTGTCTGGGAGTCCCTAGAGACAGACCCTGGGCTGGTCGCTCCATGGTGTGCAGCTGGCTTCCTACTCCCTAGCTGCTCTTGGCAGTCCCTGCTGCCCAGAGTGACATCTCTCTCCCCTGGGGTCTGCAAACTTCCATGGTGGCCAAGCTCCAGCCACAGCCACCCACGATGCCACAGCCAGTGGGCTTCCTCTCGGAGCCTCTGAGACTGCAAAGTCTCCATGCTCAGCCAGTGGAGTCTTTCACTCTGCTCCCAGACTCTCACTCCTTTGCTATGTGCCTCTTCTGGCCTCTTGACCTCAAGCTCACTTTACTTTCTCATTCCTTCTATACCTGTAGACAAGCTTCTGCACACTGTTTCATCTAAGCTTACAACACCTGCATGGGACAGAAGACAAGACAAAGATGCGACCTTGCCCTCTAGTAACTCAGTGAGGGCAATACTCCTGCTCACTGGAGAGCAACCCTTAAGGCTCATTCTGTTCACACCAAAGCTCATATCGCCACTGCACAGTGCTGCCGAGCCTTCCTCCTCCCTAGGCAGTCTTCTGAAATCACAGCTCTCCGCATGCCAATCAAGCTCTTGCTCAGAAGTGTTCTGCAGCTCCCCACAGGTCAAGGGATGGAGGTGGAGTTCTGGATTGGCTGCCCAATGTCCTAATGCAGTGCTGCAGTCTTCTGTGTCAACCTGACTTTTGATGGTTCCTGACCACCAAATCACTCCTGCAGCCTCACCAAACTCTGGCCACTTCCTACAGACAGGCAGACTCTCCTACTTGTGGGCCTTACCTGTTCCAAACAGCCTTCCCTTCCTCAACCAACTAGCCATGAACATTTCTGGTCACATGTCCTGGGACCTTCCAGCATAGGGAATGGAACAGATCCTCTATTACTGGCTCATCAGTCACCTTAAGCTTGTGTCGGCTCACATTGGCGAGAGCTGTAGGAGCCCCACGCCATTTCCTGAGCCCCTCATGCTGAACCTCAGCTACTAGGACTTGGTAGCATCCCATGCCCTGTCTCCCTCAGGGATCCTGGCAGGAGCTGGCTCCAAGCTGTACGGAGGTGGGTGTGGACTGGGCCCACTGGAGAGAAGCGATGCTCAGCCCAGCACATTGTGCCTCCCAGGGGACACAGGGCAGGGTCCGGGAATAGTGTCAGTTGTCCCCACTGAGGGTTGCTATTGGTGTCTGGTGAGTGCATCCAGGTGTGCTGCCTGCCATCCTGCAGTCTGCAGGCCAAGCCCTGCCCCAAGATCAGGGGCTAAATGTTCCTAGGGCCCTAGGACATGGTTCTTGGGTCAAAGGTGAGGCTTTCTCATGTCTTGTTTGGGTGTCAAGGATGAAGAACTTAGTACTGACCAGATGTGTTCAGTTTGTCAGGAAGGGCACCCCAATCAGATAAAGGGAAAAAACGTCTTGTTTTTCCTTTATCTAATCTACCCACCAGTCCATCCACTTACTCACCATCTATTCATCCACCCATTTATCCATCTGCTTGCATCAAATATTCATTCTCCTGTTTACCATCTATTCATCCATCTATCCAGATATTCATCCATGTGCCCATCCACCACCTATGTATCTACTCATCTATTGACCATTCATTCATCTATCCACCTATCCATCATCTTTCCATTTGTTCAACTACCCATCCATCTATCCATTATCTATCCATCTATCATCTCTTTATCCATCCATGGATAGATTCATCTACCTGTCTATGCATTATCTAGTCATCTATCCATCTCTCTGCCCCTCTACCAATTGTCCATCTATCCAGCCATACACATATTTATCATCTGTCACCCATCCATCAGTCCATTCACCATTTGTTCATCTATCTATCCATGCATACACTTATACACCTTCTATTTATCCATCTGTCCATCCATCCATTCAACTATCCTTCACCTATTTATCTACCCATCCATTCATCCATGTACCTACCCATCAGTTTACCCATCCACCCATCTATCCATGCATCCATGCACCCATCCAGATCCACCAGATCACCAGACTCTGCTAGGTGCAGCTATTCCACAGTCCCTTGTTCACAGGGGGCTGACATTAACCAAGGGGACTAACAGTGAACTTAGCAACAAATAAACACAAAAGATTACTCTAGTCATTCAATGAACTGGATTTATTATATTTTAATCCATTGGATTTATTATATTTTAATCCAATGAACAATTGGATTAAAATATAATAAATCTTTGTTAAAGCCATGGCGTTTCATGGTGGTGTTGGGGCTTAGCCAGTTGGAGTGACCTGACATTGGAACTAAAGGCTTGCAGGGTTTGTGAGGGAAGCACAACCCAGTCAGGGACCTGAGCGGGAACAAATCTGGGTCACACAAGGCCATGTGTAAAAGGTGCCAGGTCATGGAGGGTTCCCCTAGCATGGTGGGGGTACCATCTTCACTTTAATCCTAAGCTTCTGGGGACAGTGATCGGTGTCAGATCCAGGCTTTCAGTCATGACTGTTAAGTTGGATCACAGCAGCTCTCCTGCCACAGAAACTATCAGCATGGGTGACTATTTCTAGTTAGTATGTGAGCAGTAGCTAGGACTGCTATCCAAGAGAACAGGCAGCCCTCCAAGATCACAGCGCTGAGAGGAGCTGTCTGAGTGGAGGAGGCAGTGCTGGCACCACTGAAGTTGCAGGAATCTAGAGAGGCCCCTGCAACAAGGCTGAGTCGAGCGGAAGCACTCCGGGAGGCCATGCCTGGAATGGGGCCCACACCTACGCGGGCGACACCTTTCAAGGTCACTGGGCACTGGTGAGCTCAGGAAGGAAAGAGTCCCTGGGGACAGCTCTGGGGTTGAAGCAAAGTCAAGGGACTGGGGCTCCCTCCCTGACAGACTGAACACATCTGGTCAGTACTAAGTTCTTCATCCTTGACACCCAAACGAGACATGGGAAAGCCTCACCTTTGACCCAAGAACCATGTCCTAGGGCCCTAGGAACATTTAGCCCCTGATCTTGGGGCAGGGCTTGGCCTGCAGATTGCAGGATGGCAGGCAGCGCGCCTGGATGCACTCACCAGACACCAATAGCAACCCTCAGTGGGGACAACTGACACTATTCCCGGACCCTGCCCTGTGTCCCCTGGGAGGCACAATGTGCTGGGCTGAGCATCGCTTCTCTCCAGTTGGGCCCAGTCCACACCCACCTCCGTACAGCTTGGAGCCAGCTCCTGCCAGGATCCCCGAGGGAGACAGGGCATGGAATGCTATCAAGTCCTAGTAGCTGAGATTCAGCATGAGGGGCTCAGGAAATGGCGTGGGGCTCCTACAGCTCTCGCCAATGTGAGCCGACACAAGCTTAAGGTGACTGATGAGCCAGTAACTAAAAACAAAACAAAACAAAACAAAAAGAAACCACTCTTCAGAGGAGGGTAATAGCATCTAGTGTCAGCACCGTGTTTATCATATACAGCGATCCATCAAAATCTGTGACAGAAGAAGCAACGATACAAGAAAATACAATCCACGCTCTAGGAGCGAAAATAGCTCTGGATTTGGCACACAAAACAGTTACTATAAATATATTTGAAGAATGAAAGAAGAACACAAAGAATGATGGCAGGATGCTGTGTAGCCAGATCCCTGCTACATAAGAAAGGGATGCGGCGAGGCCCAGTGTCACAGTGTCAATGTGGACACTACAGTCTGGCACCCCCTCAGCTGGAGTGCCTGTGTTCCCTTGGGTCTTTGCTTAAACTCAGAGGACACTGCCACGAGGTGGCAGCAACTATGCAGGCACAGGTGAGGCTCTGCAGGTGGGGTGTGGACCAGAGGCTCTTCCCCCAGCGCAACTGGGAGTAGCGGAAGGGCGTCCCGAGGTCCTCAGCGCTGGCACATCTCGGCCTCAAGCCCCTGCAGAGGTGCACTTGGGGAGCCGGGTACCAGTGCCCTGGGAAAGCAGACCCTGCAATTTGGATCTGTGACAGGCCTTTCTGTTCTCGCCCTGAAAACACACACTCGAAACACAATGGAGTGCGAGAGTGGCAGGAATCTGGGACAGGGACAATGTGATTTCTTGCAAGGTCCTCTTGGCTCCCCAAAGGCTGAAAAGACAGAAAGTGAAAATTTGAGGGGAAAAAATGGAGTGGAAGCACTTCACACTTCAGAGAGAACACAGGGCTGGCAGAGCAGACAAACAGAGGTTTAGAAAGTTGTGACAGACTGCAGAATGCAAATCGCTGGGGACAAAGAGGCTGAACTGCTTTGTTGCCGCAGTCTTGACGGGAAACTGAATTCACTGGACCCGCACGGAAGGTGCTTGGCTCCAAGCTCAGAGCACACCCCCATCCCCCCTGCCTTGGGCTGGGGACCCAGCTTGTCCTGTTGGGGCTGGTGAGATGCAGGCCAAAGTGGAGACACTGTGGGTGTCCCTGAGCCTCACTATGGGCCAGGACCCAAGCTGGGCACCAGGGAGGACAATCAGAAGTGCTCTGGCACTCATGTGCCCATCTCGGGGCCCCCAGAGCAGTGGGCACTCCTGTCCCCAGTGATGAGCAGGGGAAAGCCACGGGCTGAGGGCTGCCCAGCTGGGCCATGGCCCTTTGTGACTGGGACGCCTTCCCGAACACCAGGCTCCACCACCCAGAGACCCGCTTTCCTAGGCTGCAGTGAGGCTGAGACCACGCCATAGAACAGCACAGGCTTGTCCAGAACCAAGCTACCAGCCTCCCTTCCTGCCTTTCTCTTTTCTTTCTGAATTTCCCTTCCTTCCTTCTTTCCATCATTCCTTTTTTCCTTCCTTCTATCCTTTCCTCCATCTCTCCTTTTCTTTTTCCTTCCTTTCATTCTTTTCTTTCTCTTCCCTCTTTCCCTTCTTCCTCTTCTCCCTCCACTCACTCCGAAAGTATTTATTGAGCATTTACTTCCTCGCAGGCATCACTCTAGGCAGGAGTGGTGACAGTGACTGCAATGAGCAAATCCTCAGCCTTCACAGAGCTTCGTTCTGTCCCAGTGGGGAAGTGTGGTCCGCAGTGGAGTGCCTGAGATGCTGACAAATGTCCCGAGAAACCACGTCAGAAGCCACGGAGTTAGAGGAGGGAGCTTAGGAAAGGCAGCCAGGCCTCCCACAGAAGCCATAGTGGTGCAGTAGCCATGTGGCAGTGCCAATGGCTCCCTCCAGCCCCAGGAAAAAGGCACTGCCACGTGACAGGGCGGGAAACGCAATGACCCCCAGGCTCTCAGGAGAGCTGTGCTCCAGTCTGAATTCTGCCACTGTCCCTTCCAGTAATTTGGCCCCAGGTGGACACAGAAAAAGGCACGATGCCCTGCTTGTGATGTCCTGCTGACCACTACTTTGGCCTCCCACAGAGCCCCGCCCACAGCCCGGAGAGACAGGGCTTCCCCAACCTCCCCCCTGGGCCCCACCAGCCAGCAGAGGCCAGGCATTGTGCCAGTTGCACCCTGGAGTCTTCTGAATATCTAGTTGTGCCCGGAGCCCCACAAGCCTAGGAAAGAGGGGCTGGGATCATGGAGAGGCCACCGGGGCTGAACTGTGGCTTCTGCTGGGCCCCTACAGGTGACCGTGGGGTCTGCCCCTCTTTCTCCTGGTGACCTGCACATCCCCACTCACCTAGGCCCAGGCCTGAGCATGGAGAGAGGCCATAGGGGTTCTGTAGGGTTCCCATCTTTGCTCAGTAGATGCTGGGATGGACAAGAACCTCTGACCGAGCCCAGATTGTCCTCCCTCTTTGTGTGGGAGAACAGGGCTAGACTGTCTCTCCCACCTGACTCTGTGCTCCAGAGGGTACCCTGCACCTGGGTACTGAGTACCCAGGCATGGGATGTGAAGTCAGCACCAGCAGGCCAAATCTGGGCATGACTTCCAGGATTTAGCAGTGGGTGAGTGGTCCATAGGATGGCTGTCATCCCTGACTAGGAAGGACTCCTCACTGAGTGCCCACTCAGGGCTGAACAGAGCAGTCTGGGGACCACATGTGTATAGGAGTCCCACTAACACCCAGCCCTCCACCCTTGGGGGTCTCCATTCTCCTGGGCTTGTGCCCCAGCAGAGATTTAGGTAGCTACAGATTGACCCCTCAGTGCCTAGAGCTGGAGGCATGAACCCTGCAACTTCAAGACCCCCCTCTGCTCAGTAGACGCTGGGATGGACAAGAGCCTCTCACACAGCCCAGATCATCCTCCCTGTCTGTTACCCCTGTGAGTGAGTCACTGCACTTAATTTTTCTCTCTCTCAATCCCAAAGAAGGAGTCCACAGCATAGACCAGCCAAAGACCCGGGAGGCCTAGCACACCTGATATCACTTTTCTTTGTGCTTTTCTGTTTTGAGAGGGTCTCACTATGTAGTCCAGGTTGGCCTTGAACTCATGGTGATCTTCCCGCCTCAGCCTCCTGAATGCTGGGATTACAGGTGAGCACTATCACACTCAACTCATGGTGCTAATTTGAAGTGCAAATGGGAAGCTAAGAACTACTATTCTGAAGATACAAAAACCTGGACTTATTGAAAGTCGATGTTACAAAGAGACATAAGACAGGCCCCCACACTGGTACCTAAGAAAGGACTTCTGCCCAGATGTTTTTCTTAGGTACTCAATCCAACTCTGGGCCCTGTGCCAGTTGTCCCCAAGGAGACCCTGAGGCTACCTAGAGCCCTAACACTGTGCCCAAGAGGGTCAACAGCTCCAGCAGCCCCGAGTCCCAACCTCCTTTCTCCTGCACCATCTTGCATGTTTGTTGTAATGTTTAATATTGACTTTAAATTAGCCTTACTTTCCATCATACATGTGTGTATGGTATGTGTGTGATGCATGTGAATTGATCTATGATACACGTTACATATATCATATATGGTTGTACAGTGTCTTTCCAGCAGTAGTAAGCTCATGGTTTTGATGTGCTACGCATTTATTTTCTAACACACATTAAAATAAATACATAATCATAAAAAATGTTCCTTTACCAAGTGAATCGTTGCGCCTCTCCCTCTCCTGCCCCCTCTCCCTCACCCCAAGTCTCTTTTCCTGCACAGTGGGGAGACCCCAGACCTCACACGCAGGAGGAGTGCGCTCCTCCTCTGCTGGGCCACAGCCGGCTCACTGCACTTGACTCTGATGGCTACCTGCTGGGGCGGCAGGTGCAGCTTGTGGTTCTCTTCCTAGAGAAAGAGGCTTTGGCCCGAGGAATGTGATAAACCTAACTTCAGGCCACACCAGCACAGTGGCAAAGCAGGAAGAGAAACCAGAACCCCATGTCTCTTCATGACTTGGGCACTGGCAGACGAGGACAGCGATGGCCAAGGTTCAGTTTCCTTGAAGCACCACTCCAAAGCCACCAGCTTACGTGTAGTGCTGTTTTCTTTTTCATCTTGGAGTCACAAAGTTCATCTTTGCCCCAGTTAATCAACAGTTGCTTTGGGACACGCACACACACACACACACACACACACACACACACACACACACACAGTGGCAATTAATAATAGAAAATCCAAAAACAGCTCACAGATATCATGACCTGGAGGCTGCGACACTAAGGAAACACAGTGTTTCCAAGCTTTCATAGTGCTCTGGCTTGTACAGGCACTGGGTAAACATTCACTGAGGACCCACACTGTTCCAGGGACTGGGGACCAGGTGTGGGCAGGACACATGTGACCTTGCTCTCTAGGGGTGCCTTCAGCCAGTGGCCTACAGCCAAGCCCTCCTCCCTGGGCACCCTGCCCTGTGGACAATCGTGTTCTCTCCCTCCAGCAACCTTGCCTACTGCTGTGTTTTGTCTACATGGCAACTTCTCCTGCGTCTAGATTTTGCTTTTCTGTTTATCTCTTCGTTCTCCAATGAGAAAGGTGCCTGCCTTTGTGCACTCACTACCTCTAACAATCTCTGATACCAAGAAGGTCAGCAGTGTACAGCTCTGGAAGCTGTATGGAGCAATGAAATCCCAGCTCTAGTACACATGTGCACACACACAGGCCTTCATTGTCTGCATATGTCACTCTAACTGCAGGTACTCTGGAGAACAAGAGTTCTCAGGGAAGGCATACACCAGGCAGTTGGGGCAACTTCCCTGAGGAAACTGTGCTTAAACTGAATGCTAAAGTGGATGTTAGACTTGGTGGAGAAGGATGGTCTTAGGGAAAAGGAGTGGATTCACAGAGGAATAGCATGTGCAAAGGTCCTGAGGCTGGAAGTGTGGTCATTACCTGGAGCAAAGCAAGAAAGGGATGGAGTGGCAGGGAGTGGCAACAAAGCGGCTCTGGATGACCTAGGGGCCCAACCATGGGGTTACAGACCACAGGGAACTCCAGTGGGGATATAAGCAGAGGTGCTCACCAGACTTACAGTTTAGAAAGCTCATTCCCTGCTAGGCAGAGAGGGACCAGGAGGCTTCTCTAGTTTCCAAATGGGAGATGGTGCTGGTCTAGATGAGGCTGAGGGCAACACTATGAAGCCCTATGTGGACGGGATAGGGTCAGGTAGAGCTGGAGGCCATTGGCCCTGCTCATGTGCCTCTGACGTTGCTTGGGGACAGAGGCCATCCACCTTTTTTTTGGAAAGAGTTGAACAGTAAATATTTGTGGTTTTGCAGGCATATGGGGAGAGCCAGCGAAGCAGGCTGATGGCCAGCGCCCAGCGCTGGCCCTTGGCTGGGGTCTTCGAACACAGCTTCCAAGATGCCCCTCAGGTGCTGAGTGCCACAGCTGTTCTAGGTGCCCCCGGCACTGAATTCCACTTAAAGTGTCCCAGACCCTTTGTACCAGCAGTGTGATTCACAGGACCATGGTGATTGCGTACACAGATGAGTTCTCTGTGTGCTCAACAGCACCCTACTGACACCCTTGTCTGAGTGCCAGGAAGGTGTCACTGGCAGAAAGCCTGCATCCTGGTGCTGCCTTTCAAGTGTGGGGGAGGGGTGTAGGCAGAGCACCCTTCCCTATGGGAGAAAAGGACAAGGGCAGCTTGGCCTGGAAGCTCACAGACTGCCCAAAGGGTCCTTCCTCTTGTTGAAGACAGAAGAAATCGCACTAGGACTGCCATTGTTTCTGGGCCTGCAGTCCTTCTGGGGAATCACTGAAGATAAGGGTGGTCTTGGGACCTCAACGCAGGGGTCCAGCAAGTACTTCGTGGACATGCATAAACACCCCCAAGGCCAAGTTCCACTGCAATTCATTTTATGACAATGGTAGAAGGCCTGGCTTTTGACCCTAGGCAGAGCCATAAACTCACACTCACACAGAACCAAGGGCTCTCAGAATCCACTTTGAGAACTATGGGCTGAGTTCAACATTCTCAAATCATGTGCAGATCAGAACGAGAACGAGAAGGAACCCGTCCAAGTCAAGAGCCGCAGCAGAAGCAGGACCTCCGTGGCAGCTCCCAGCTGGCCTGGCAGCAAGACCTGAGAAGGAAGGGTGGAGCACAAGGCCGGGGGAGCGGCCCGGTGGGCAGCCAGCCTCCCTGCTGCTCCTCCACATGCAGCTGAAGCCAGGGCTCTAAGGCCAGGAGAGCCAATCACGCTTTCTTAGCCTTTTCAGGTCACAAAGGCACCTCTGAAGTTTCTTAATAACAGATGTGAGGGAGGCACTGAATCTGCCTACCTTGTGCGATGCCCTAAGAAAATGAAAAACAGGAAAAAGATGGTACTATACTGACTCAGCACCACTGAAACTCTCTCTCTCTCCAGGGCCGGGGCCCCGAATAGTCACCTTACCAAATTCCCGGGTATTCTGATGAGCTGCCAGGTTTGGAAACCAGGAGACTCTTAGTGCCTCCTGACTGATGACTTTGAAAACCAAGGACGAGAAGAGGAAGTCTGTCCCGGACCAAGGGACAGAGTGCAGGCCTGGTAGAAACACAAAAGCAGTGCTTGGGGGAACATGAGTTCCAGAGATTCTGCTTCAGCTGAGCCTCGGCCTCCGCAGGTGGGCGCAGCCAACGGCAAGGAGCTCATTTCCTTCTTCCCAGGGATCCTGCCCGCGATGCAGGATGTGGCACGGGTGTCCACAGTGCCCTGAGCTAAGCGGTCCAGCTGACAGGAACACAAACGAGCCCTTCCTACCCCACTGTCTCTTACCCTCACCATATCGAGGCACAGGTGAACCATGCTAACCAGCACCCCACAAGCCTTTCTACCCACGCTTCCAAACCAAGTGGCCAAAAGCCACAGGCCAGGTTTCTTACAAGACTCCTAATTGGAAATTATATGCAGGTAGTATAGGATCTGTGGTTGGTTGTTTTCATTGAAAAGTGGAGGTTTCCTTGCCCAGCCCAACATATCGAGTGCCTTACTCTGCACACTGGAACTACCTGAGAACCTTTGGTGGCCTTGACACCCGGGACCCAGCTTCGGAGAGGTTCACACGAACTTGTCTGGGTTGTGCTCCGGGTCTGGGCTTTTCAGCAGTTCCCCAGACAGACGTTCCTGATAGTGGCAGGTGAGTGGCCTGTTTTTACTGTGTGCCTACACAGACAACACCGGGCACAAACACTGCTCCCAGGTAGGACCCCGAGCGCCTGACCATCGGTGAGCTGATCTCTCTGATCCGTGTTCTCTGAGATGTGCTCCTAAGGAGAGCAGGCACCAGCAAGTTCCTCCCACTGACACAAACCCAGAGGCCTGCGGTGTTGAGGAGGAAACAGAAAGTGTTTGTGCTTCTAACTGAGCCCCGCCTGAAGTGCAGGGCTCCCCTCAGCGAGGAGCTCCAGGGTAGGCAGGGACCACAGCACTGTTAGCAACACAGGTCCAAGGCTGTTTCCCAGCACTACACAGCTGTCTTAGAATAGCTCTGCAGTGCTTTGAAATCATTGGGCAGCATCTCATTCCGAACTGCTTCCGAATCTGCAACTTCTCAGTGCCAGCCTCACTCCAAGTGAGAAGCCCCACACCACGAACTTTTGCTTTATGCACACAACTGTTAGAACCATCCCATGGAGTTACCTTCAGGCTGTGTGCAAGGTGTAAATGAAACAAATGAATTCCATGTTTAGATGTGGGTCCCATCTCCAACATGTCTCATTATGTATGTACAGAATATTTCAAAATCCAAAAGAATAACCCCAACTTCAAAACATTTCTGGCCCCAAGCAGTCAGACCTGTGATGGGATCTTGCTATTTAAGAGACTGATTAAAAAAAAAAAAAAAGTATATACATTACCATGTTATAACTTCACCTTTTAAAACCATTTCTCTAATTACATTCTAATATATATGTTTAATTGAAGCATGTTTAACTGATGCAATTAAAATTATTATCCTAAGGAGTCCCCAGGTTTCCAGCTGTTGGTGGCCCGCTTTGGAGCAAGCAGTCCTTACCTGTGGGTCAGAGAGACGAGAGATGTCAGGGTACAGGTAGAACTTGATGCCTTCAGCAGCCCCCGGCAATGTGATTCCTCGGATGAGAAGGATGAGAAGCATGACATAGGGGAAGGTTGCGGTGACATACACAACCTGCCCGGGAGAGAAGAGGACAGTCACAAGAGGTACCAGTGACAGGCTCAAGTCACGTAGCATGTCACCCTCAAGTCCATTTGCCCTGCTGCTTGTCACAGGTTGTCCTTTTGGAAGGCTTAGCAATGCCTTGCTAACGGGTCACACAACACTGTCCTTACCCGCATATCAGTGTCCAAGCCTCAGAGAAACACATCCCAGGAGGACCGGCTCCCACAGACACCATGGGCCTTGTGTAGAATGACGTGGGACCAACAGCACGGACACTTATCCACTGCTCTACTTTAAATCAACTCTGAGGTGCTGGGGCCTGAAGTCTGATATTTAGACAAATAACTTGGGTAAACCAAACTGCATATGTTGCAGGGTAATAATCAGCTTCTCTTCTGGAGTGTTAACAACTTAAGTTTGCAGATCGAAAATTGGAGAAAAAGAAAGGCTGCAAGGCTAGCCAACATTTTGGCCCTAGCTGTTCAAGGTCAGTGAGGACTCAGGACATAGGAGAACCTGTACTGCAACATCATGGAACTCAGTTGTGCCCCAAATGTTCTGATCAAGGAGGTTATGGGGCCACAGAGGAAAGAGATTGATGATGTAGAGTGTTCCTAAGCAGAGTCACATGAAGAGAAAACTTTCTCTCAGGCTCTCACAGAGAGCAAACTGGTCAAGCAATGGCCGTGACTCATCCGCATGGCTGACACTGACAAGGGATCTATAAAGTGCGGTACAGGGTTACAGGATAAACCCTGAGGGTACCTGACTGACCTTATCTGATACAAAAGTTACATTTCTTGTTACATAGGTCTTGCTTTAACTCAGTCTTAACCATCCAGCAGAAAAGTATACAAATGGAGGTATATAAAGTCATATTAATATACTGAGCTGTGAATGGCTCAAGTCAACAACCCCTGTGGATAACCCACTTCTATTATAGACAGCTGATCTGTGTTGGATTGTTTTATTAATATATATATTTAGGTATCCATGTTTTGAAAATCTGTAACATACGTATTGTTGTATGTTACCCTGTTTATGTCATTTTTTCTATTTGTTTTTGCTTCTATTTTTCATTCTTCAAGTTAAAATACCAATAAATAAATAAATAAAATTTAGACTTTTGTAAAAAAAAAACAGAGAGAGAGACAGAAAGACTTTCTGCAGCAATTGCTCTTTGTTGTTGCTGTCCTGGCACCATGAACGGCTGCTCTCTGCCATGTGCCCCTCTGCCTTGGAGCCAGCTGAATATGGACTGAAACCTCCAGTAACTGTGAGCTAAATAAACTTTTCCTTCCCTCAAAAATAAAATAAATCAACTCTGGATGACATAGGACATCTACTGAGATGTGAATACCCCTGTGTAAACAGTCACAGAGCATATTGCATAGGGAATGAATATGATGGAGAAAGAAGTCTACATATTCAGTACAGAGGCAAAGCTTTTTGCAAACTATTTCCTACCCAAGGTTGGTTGAATTCACAGAGGCTGTCTTGGTTTATATCTATGGTCTTTGATCCCCAAAACTGTATGGTCTCATTGGTGGGGCACGAGGAAGGGACTGGGCTGGCGAGCCACGCTATTCAAAGTGGGTCAGTCCACTGCTGAGCTTATGGCTGGATGTGGCGCTGGGAGGTGAAGCCTGGAGCGGAGACGGCGCTGGGGGCGTGGCCGGGAAGGGTTCCCCTCCTTCTGGCCTCTTGGGTCTTTCTGCCTTCTCTCTACTTGTCCTCCGTGATGCCCCTGCCATGATGCCCTGCTGGAGTCAGCTGAGATGGATGAGACGTCTGTACACTGCAACCCCAAATGGATCCCCCCCCCCCGAGTTGTGGCTGTTGGGTACTGTGTCTCAGCAATGACAAAATAAGATGGATGCCAAGTCTGTGGATGCAGGGCCCGTCCACACTGCCTGATCCCACTTAAATAGGGTACCAAACACAGGGTTTCACAGAATCAAAGCGTGATGTGGAGGCTGAGGGGAGGGAGTCAAAGGTGGTCACCAATCAGTGGGCACAAAGCGAACTCTAGAGATCTGCTGTGCACCATTGAACCTGGGGCCCAAGGTCACGCAGAGCAAGCTTAGAGACACGCAGGTGGGAGGGTAAAGTTCATGTCAAAGTTCTCACCTCACCCCACTAAAATAGAATTTAGTTAGTTAGTTAGTTAGTTAGTTAGTTAGTTAGTTAGTTAGTTCCAGGATCAAACTCAGGACTGTGCGCTTGCCAGGCAGATGCTTATGCTGCTGAGATATCTCTGTGGCCCTAAAATAGGATTTCAAAAGAAAAAAGACACTATTGCCCTCTGCCATGTGCCACTCTGCCTTGGGGCCAGCTGTGCATGAACTGAAACCTCCACAAACTGCAAGCTAAATAATCCTTTCTGTCCAGGAAGGAAGGAAGGAAGGAAGGAAACAGAACAGAACAGAAAAGAAAAGAGAAGAAAAAACAAAAAAAGGACAACAGTAGGGGAGTCCACAAGGAACAAAGGGCACCAAAAGACAGGTGTGCAATGCTCTGCCTCATTACCACCAGAGATAGGCGAGAGTTGGCAGGCGGTGGCTACAGCTACACCACATGGTCATATTTGTGACCCTGGTCGTAGAAACAGACATCCATCACAACCCAGTAGGCACATCGAGCTAGAAAGAAAATTTCACAAACTCATGGACATGCATGCTGCAGGCTCATATAACATATGACACTGTTTCATTCTGGTAACAAGCTGGACATGATCCGCTAAATCTGTTTTATAACTCACCAAACGGCTAAGATGCACATCTCTGAAAAACATTCCTCGCAATTGAAAAAAAAAAAAAGAAAAAGGATAGGATAGCATGGGATGGGATGGGATAGGATAGGAGAAGATAGGGGAGGATAGGGAAAGTACAACAGAAGAGAGGAGAGGACAAGACAGGAAACTGAAAAGACAGGAAAAGGAGAGGAGAGGGGAGGAGAGAGGAGGGGAGGAGAGGGAAAGGGAGGGGAGCAGAAGGGACTGACCTGGACTGGATCAGACTGGACCAGATTGGACAGGATGTGATAGGAGAGGATAGATTAGCAGAGCATAATAGGATAATAGGACAAGACGGGACAGGACAGGATAGGATGGGAATGCATAGGATGGGATAGGATAGTGGCGATTAGGGGAGAATGGGATAGGATATAATTGGGGAGGATAGGATAGGACAAGATAGGATAGGAGAAGAAAGGAGAGAAGAGGATTGGAGAGGAGAGAAGATGAGAAGACAGTGAAACACAGGTCATGGGAGGATAAGAAAGACAAGGGTAGGATAGGTAGGATATGGGAGGATAGGGGAAGATATGATAGCAAAGGATAGGATAGCTGAGGATACAATAGGAAAGGATAGAATAGGGGAGTGGAGGCAGAGTAGGGTAGTGTAGGGTAGGATAGGATAGGATAGACAGGACAGGACAGAATATTGTAGGGTATGGTAGAATAAGATAGGATAGGATGGGACAAGACAGGACAAGACAGGATATGATAGAATGGGGAGGACTATGGGGAGGATAGGATAGGATAGGATAGGACAGGACAGGATGGGGAGGATGTGGTAGGATAGAGAGGTGAGAAGAGGAGAGGAGAGCAATGCAAAGGATAGCAGAGCATAGGAAAGGAAAGGATAGGATAGGTATATAGGGGAGGTTAGAGGAGGATGGATGGGATGGGATGGATGGGATGGGACAGGATGTGATAGGATAGCATTGGAGAGGAGAGGAGAGGAGAGCACAGCAGAGCACAGCAGAGCACAGGAGAGGAGAGGAGAGCAATGCAGAGGCTAGCAGAGGATAGAGAAGGAAAGGATAGGATAGGTATATAGGGGAGGTCAGCGGAGGGGAGGATAGGTTAGGGTAGGATAGTGGAGAATAGGATAGGATAGAATATGGAGGATAGGTGGATAGGATAGGATAGGATAGGATAGGATAGGATAGGATAGGATAGGATAGGATAGGATAGGATAGGATAGGATAGGATAGGATGGAACAGGATACTGGAGGATAGGTGTTTAGGGGAGGTTAGGGGAGGACAGGACAGGACAGGACAGGACAGGACAGGACA